>APFE030481853.1:298231-310381 GCA_000404065.3 Pinus taeda
TTATATTTTTTGTTGATATTTTGAGGCTGAGTTGGGACTCAGGAGTCAGGACTTACTATTCAGGACATGATTCATTGTTATGTGTGATTTTAGCACTAGAAATGATATTAAACATCTTATATATTAGTTCTTTTATCATATTTATGTGTCAATGTATTTATTTTATGTTGTAGATGGTTTAGATATTAAAAATTGAAAAAAAAATGAAAAAAATGAATATTATTGTACCAAACGATTTTTTCCTGTTTTTTTCCGATTATTTCCCGATAATTACGATTTTTTTCGATTTTTTCTTCGCGCCGATATTATCCCGATAACGATTAATGCAACACTGGTTGAGGGTGATAGTGGTGGCCTATCTCTTGTTGCCATAAGGTCTAGATTTTCATAGTGAGGCTTTGTGTTAGGCCTGCTAGATTTTGTGGTAACATAGCCTAACACCATATTGAAATGAATAGAAAAGCATAAAAGAAACAAAATTGAGCATAAATGATAGGTATATACTACTGAATTTGAGATTTCCTATCCATGTAAAACTAGTATATACTAAACACATCATTACATGCTCTCTTCCAAGCCAGATGGTCTCCTTACATAAAGTTTCATATTGTTATAACATAGAAATACTGCGAGCTACATCCCAAGGGCTTAATGTATGTAGCATAATGGTCAAGTACACATAATCCAGTCATGGACTGGCTACACCCTTCGAAAACAACTTACATTGCAGGTCCATAATGTTCTATTTTACAGAACCTTTCAGCATAATTACAAATCTTGCTGCTCGGCATCCTAATCAAGAGAGATCATACATCTATGCTTATTATTAGAAATAAGCTCCAACATTCTAGTTCAACATCAATGGATCTGCTAATACAGATTAAAAGCAACAGAAGAGATGACAATGATACCATATGTCAACACAAGTGCCGAAGTTAACAGCTTGCTATCACATCTTGGAATAAAATGAAAGAAAGTAGGGATATAGAGCAGGACCAGAATTGCTTGCTCCCATTCTGCCCTACCAATTGTGGTTACCTCTACCACCACCTTTGTCTCGGTTTCTTCCTTTGTGCCTTCCTATGAATGCTTTTTATGGGCTATCACTGTCATTCTTCCTTAACCTTGGTTCTTTCTGGATCAACAAACCTACGGCGTCATGGAAAATGGAAGTTTCATTTTGAGAAGATATGTAAAATTATGTGACAAAACTCTGATCAATTCTGTCTTTAATTTCAGTATCAATAGCCGATAACTCATTCTTCAATTCTAGCAATTTCTGGACATGTTTTGAGACGTAACCAGACAAGTCATCTTCAAATTTATTATTTTATTTTGCAACAATAAAGTGCAAAGTTCATTAGATGTTTCATACGAACCTTTTGATTTCTGCCATACTTAAACACTAGCGGTAAGTCCTCTAATTTGAGGAAGAATGTGATCCTCAAGAGAAAAAGTGAGAAGTGGTACAACATTTTTCTTTTTCTTTTTCTAATCATTAGTCATAGGAACTGGGTTTAGAATTTCTACAGTGACTAACTCCCAAAGATCATGATAGAAAAGGATTTGCTCCATTTTCTGTTTTAATGCCAAGTAATATTTATCATTCACGTTGGGAGTTTCAGGGATCATAACATTGTTAATATTGGTCAAATATGCTTAGACTCTGGAAAATAATTCACCTTAATACACCAAAAGGATTCTACTTATGGCTCCAATACATAGCAAAAAACCTTATATTTTGGAAAATTATTCCACTTGTAACTCCATTAAAAAACTGTTAAGAATGACAAGGGTTTTGTAGTTGCTAATTTCAAAGGGTTGAAAAACAAAGTTTGCATTTTAAAATTTGCAGAGGATACACTTTATATCACTTCAAACATCATAATGGAGGATCATTGCTGCTTCTTAGATCTTCAAGAATACAATGTGTTTGAGAATTTTCTGGTGTACCTTCTCAGGTATCCAATGTTTGTGGGTTGAATTAAGCTCTGAAATTACTGTTTGAGTCCTTTCTTCTATGGACACCAGCCAGGATTATTACTATAACGCTATAGACCACATACATATTCACAGGTTAGGGGTCAAACTGGGATCGAATCTTATCTATTACAGCTGCTGGTATCTTTGATTGGATAGTGGCTGCCTTTAATTTGTCAATATTCCTTTGAACTCTTAGACCTCGAAGTTTGCAGTCACCAGGTTGATGCTGCTGCCTTTTAGCATTCTCAATACACAGGTTTCTTGGAGAATTCTGTGTTGTCATGGGACTAGCCTTATGTTGCTGCGGATATGTCTTCAATAACTTGAATATATGTCACCTTTACAGTCAACTGCCAATTTCTACTCACCAGCCATAGTTGCAAGTGTTCTTTGTTGATTGTTGATTGGAGTAGAGAAGGAAGGGTTCTGCTTGCCTAGTTGCCAAGGCCAGCAGAGGGGCCCACAAGACAACCACTTAGCATAATATTAATTCATTTAACTATTTCCTAAAGTTGGACTTAGGAAAAATTTAAATTCTTAAAGTCAACATATTATTTAATCTCATCCCTCCATCAGGTTTTAATCTCAGCCATTGAAAGTGTTGGTGGGGCCTAAGGTCAAATTATAAGAGGAGATAGACCGCAGTAGTGGCCAGTTAGAAGAGGGCACAAGTGTGTGTTGTCTAAGCAAAGAGGGTTAGGGTTTCAGCAGCTAAGCAGAGTTTCAACAACAGAGGAGGAGAGTGAGAGAGGGGGCCAATCAGCCCTAGCTCAGCAGCCTCAATTCCATACCATCGGCACGTTCATGCAGGAGAATACTGAGTTGTGCATCCATACAGCTTGAGCAGGGCATCGAAAGGCCATACTGCGCAGCCGTACTAAGCAAGTGCACAGGAGGGGGTTCAATTTCTCCTTGAGGAGTTGATCTGTGATTTTCTGTGGTGAAAGGGAAGTATTTCCTTGTTGTAAATTTTCTGAACTTGAAGATTAGACTAGCTGAAGATAATATAAGACACACAATTTGCAGGTTTTCCCTGGAGTTGGGGTTTCTTGGGTATATCTTGTGTTCTATGTACTGAATGTGTTTGTCTTCAGCTTTTATTTAATTTCCGCTGTGCACGCCATAGTTATAAAACATAATGTATTTGTAATTTAAGTTTCTAGAATAGCAATTATTTCTATTTCTGGTTGCACACTTAGAAAATTACAAAATAGTTGCTGGGCTTAAGGAAATCTAACATGGTATCAGTGCTGGCCTCTGGTTGAAGACCAAGCATGTTTTTTGTCTTCAAGAGCAGGTTCTGCGATTTAGAGGGAGCGAGTTCACCATTTCGACTTGGCCGTTAGGGTTTCTGGGGAATGCGAATTGGAGGATGGTGTATTAGGGCTTTAGATTTGAGGATAGGTTGGATAGTGCATCCAAATTTTGCTAACGGCGTGAGAGAATCACTGTGGTGTTGGAGAGAATTGTTGATAATGTCCCAACTGCTGCCAATGACCCTTAGCAGTTGGTTGCACATAACTGACAAGATGCTAAGGCGAGAAGGATCATCTTGGAGGGAGTCAAAGACCACATTATTCCTCATTTGGTCGGGAAAGAAAACAATCGTAGCCATGTGGACAATCATTATTGACCTTTATTAGGGTTCAAGCGAGCCCAGGAGACTCTTACTAAAGGAGAAGGTCATGTCCATTAGAATGACCAAGTCAGACTATGTGGTGTCTTTCCTAACTAAGTTTACCCAAGTTAGGGACGATCTAGCTGGTGTGGGCGAGACAATTTGAGATGGGGATTTGGTGAGTTTTGCCTTGGTGGGTTTCATTACATCATATGCAACTATGTAGAAAGAACAATATCATCAACAATGTAGTGAAACATAAAGGAACAATAGAATAAAAACATTTGCACATAGATGCAAAACCCCACAAGGGGGAAAACCCTTTCAAATTCTTCTTCTTATTAGATTGTCATAAAATGTTCAGCAAAGAGAGAGTACAAAATTCCAGTTCTATAATCACAAAATTATCTAGCAAAACCAACCAAACAATATCCAAAAATATGAGCCCAACAACAATACTAATCATAGTTAACTTTCCCAGCGTGCGGTCATCTGTAGTCAACTGTCACTTGAATCTGTGGTCACCTATCAGAAGAAACCCTAAGTCTTGGACGCACACAACAAATGATCATGTGTGTGGCTGAAGTGTCTCGGCCGCACACACAAGCTTGCATGTGAGTAGCTGCAGCTGAAATTTCTCTGTAGCATCCCTATGGCTGCAGACAAAACCCTATTCTGCACATGCGAGCTTCAGACGTACAATCTTAGACCTGTATGAACCATTCTCCACTAACCAACTTCAAAACTGTGCGAGCTAAACCAAAGAAGAGAGAAGAAGAGAATGCTTGATGATGATTTCCAAATGAGGGTCACTTGACTTGTATTTATAGCCATCCAAGGGTGTCCAATTTCCTTTTAGGGCCAACCTGTCCTTTTGTGCACGTGGGTTTCCATAACAAAATTATATTTTTCTTTAACAAAATTAATTTCCTCCAAGGGCTAGGAGGGTTCTTTCTTGATGAGAAAGACTATCCAAAGGAGTGAATTTGTCCATGTGTTGCAAAATTAACAATCTGTGCTATAGAGAAGCGTCCAGACTGGGAGCGTTTATGGGTGACTATGTCCAAGAAGAGATTCACAAACAAGCTCAATTTGGGTCTCGTGCTAAGACTGAAGATGAGGAGAGCTTTGCCCTAGCCAATAAAGGGGCAAGTCAAAAGGAAAAAAGGGAAGTGGTGGTGGGGAGACGGGCTCCAAGGGTGAGAAGAAGAAGAAATAGTCTTAGCAAGATCAAGTGACTTTTGTGCCACTAGTTTGGGCACTATGTTATTAATTACCCTAGCTGGAAGAAAGGGTCCAAGAAGGACCAAGTAACAACCTTTATAGAGATGGATGAGTTCTCTTCTCATTTTGAGAAGGAGTTCTCACTCATTGCTTGCATGGCAAGCTCAGTGGCTACTAGTTTGTGGTATGTAGACAACGATGCTTCTTGTCACATGACAGGGAACAAGAACTGCTTCAACACATTGACAAAAAGGGACATGCAGTTCGACATTGAGATGGGAGATGATGGGGAGTATGGGGCCGAGGGCACTGGTACAATTAGATTTGAGAGGGAGTTTGGAAACTCTCTTTATATCAAAGATGTCCTTTACATACCAAGGCCCAAGAAGAACCTCATTTCAGTTTTAGTTTTGGAAGATAAGGGGTATGAGGTGACCTTTAGACAGGGTAGGGTTATAAAATCGTCAAACTCCAAGGTGGCTAAGTAGATTGGGGTTAGGCATAAGAGCATGTACATATTGTAGTTTTAGATAGCCGCAACATTAACTAGCAAAGGGAGTCGTGACTCAGGCAGGGAGCTTGGGGACTTATGGCATAGGTGCATGTGGCGTTTGCACAATGATGGGCTGAAGATTCTCAAGGAGATAGTGATAGGGTTGCCACAGTGCCATGTGGACTAGCATGAGTTGTGCAAGGGCTAACACTTGGCAAGTATGCCAAAACCTCTTTTCCTAGTGTAGACAACAGGGCCAAGGGCATCTCGAGTGTTGTTCGTTAAGATGTTTGTGGCCCCTTCTCTTTAGTATAACTTTCAGGGTACAAGTATTATGTCACCTTCATAGATGATCACTCGAGGAAGATTTGGATAGTTTTCATGAAGAAGGATGAAGTCTTCTCAAAGTCTTTGAAGTTTAAGTCCATGGTTGAGAACCAAACTGGCAAGAAGATCAAGGTGTTGAGGTCTGATAATTATGGGGAGTACACCTCAAACACATTCAAGGAGTTATGTGCTAAGGAGGGCATTAGGAGGGAGTTGACTACACCATATAAACCTTAGTAGAATGGGGTGGCAGAGCACAAGAATAGGGCCATAGTTGGAGCAACCAAAGCCATATTGTATGACCACAGATTGCCTAAGTTTCTTTGGGCTGAGGCATGCAATACAACAATGTTTTTGCAGAACTGGAGCCCACATAGAGTGTTGGGGTGAGTTATAGTAGAGGAGGCTTTTATCAAGAAGAAACCGGATGTGTTACATTTCTAGATATTTGGCAACCTGGTGTACTACCATGTACTAGCAGAGAAAAGGAAGAATTTGGAGCCCACAATTGAGAAGGGCATCTTTGTGGGCTACAACGAGACATCCAAGGTGTATAGGGTCTATACACCAACTCTCAGGAAAACAATGATTAGGAGATATGTGAAGTTTGAGGAAGAAATGGCTTTGAGGAAGTCCTTAGAGTGTGAGAAGACTACTGTACAGGAGGATGAGCAACAAGCTCCCAAGCAGGAGGCTCAACCAACACCTCAGACTACAACTGTACCTGTTGATGGGCAGGCTGAGCAGCATGAGGATGAGGGGGACACGTAGTTGAAGGAGAGAGTGGATCCCACTTAGGCAATGACTCTCAACACAAGGAGAAGGAGGGTGAGATGGGTAGAGTAGTTGATCCAGGAGGTGCAGGAGCGAGTTGGTGCTCCTAGCACATCAGTTCGACAGAGCAAACAACCACAGAGGTACATAGGATATATGGCACTTATGATGAAGTTGTTGGATGCCGAGTCTTCTAGTTACCAGGAGGCAAACCACTTAGCAAGTGTGGAGAGATGCCATGGTGGAGGAGTATGCCTCCATCATGAAGAATGATGTCTGGGAAGTGCTGCCAAGGTCAGAGGGAAAATTTGTGGTGGGATCTTGCTGGGTCTATAAGATTAAGCATGGGGACGATGGGAGCATCGAGAAATATAAGGCAAGATTTGTGGCAAAGGGATTCTCGCAAATAGAATGGATCAACTATGATGAGACATTTGCCCTAGTGGCCAGATATTGGTATGTTAGGGCTATTGTAGCCATTGCAGCTTAGATGGGGTAGATGATCCACCAGATGGACATTAAGATAACATTCCTCAACAGGGTTGTTGAGGAGGAGATTTATATTGAGCAGCCAGAGGGGTTTGAGACTTGTGGCAGGGAGACACACATATGCAAACTCAAGAGTGCCTTGTATGGGCTCAAACAGGCTCCACGAGCGTGGTATGCTCATATTGATAATTATCTTTAGAGATTGGTATTCACCAAGAGGAAAGCAGACCTCAACCTCTACTACATTGTTGTTGGAGGTGAACCACTTATTCTGGTGTTATATGTGGATGATTTGATTTTAATAGGCATAGATAAGCTCATTCAGGAGTGCAAGAGAGATCTTACAGGGGAGTTTGAGATGAATAATATGGGGCTGATGCACTACTTCATTGGACTGGAGGTTTGATAGGGAGATGGGGAGATCTTCTTGGGGCAAGGCAAGTGCACCCTAAAGATTCTGAGATGATTCAATATGCAGGATTGCAGACCCATGACCACGTCTCTAGTCACAAACTGGAGTAAGGTGGAAACATCTAGATTAGAGCCAATAGACCCCTCACTTTACAGGTAATTGATAGGTTCACTTATGTATCTGGTGAACACATAACCATATATATGTTTTGCAGTTAATTCTTTGAGCTAGTTTATGGTTGAGCCTACTAGAGCACATTAGGTTGCTGCCAAGCACGTATTGAGGTATCTCAATGGAACAATAGAATATGGGTTGTGGTATAGATAGGTTAATGGGTGAGGCTTGAAGAATTCACTGTGTAGATTGAGCAGACTCCAGAGAGCGCCACAGACAGGAAGAGCACACAGACTACACATTCAGTGTTGGATCAACAATTGTTTCTTGGTTCAGCCGGAAGCAAAGATCAATTACATTGATCTCAACAGAGGTCGAGTACATAGATACTAGTTTGGTAGCATGCAAAGTCGTTTGGTTGGGGAAGCTGCTTGTGGGCTTGTTTGGGAAAGAGCTGAAGCCCACTGTGATGCACTGAGACAATTAGAGTTGCATCAAACTCTTTGAGAATTCAGTGTTTCATGATTGCTCAAAGCAAATCGGGATTCACTATCATCACATCTGGGATATTGTTCATAGAGGTACAACTAGATTACTGTACTTACCTGACCAAGGCATTGCAAGGAGCAAACAACAAACATTTTGACCAAGGCATTACAAGGAGCCAACTACTAACATTCTGACCAAGGCATTGCAAGGAGTAATTTTGTTTGCCTCGAAGATAGGTTGGCTGTTGTGCAAAACAACTTCCTCTCTAAGAGGAGCAAACACCAAACATTATGACCAAGGAATTACAAGGAGCAAATTTGTTTACCTCAGAGACAACTTGGTTGTTGTGTAGAACAACTTCCTCTCTAAGAGGGAGTGTTGAGTAGATAGAGAAGGAAGGGTTCTGCTTGCCTAGGTGCCAAGGTCAACAGAAGGACCCACAAAACAACCACTTAGCAGAATATTAATTTATTTAACTATTTCTTGGAGTTGGACTTAGGGGAAAAATTTATATTCCTAAAGGAAACTTATGATTTAATCTCATTCCTCCATCAGGTTTTAATCTTAGCCATTGAGAGTGTTGGTGGGGCCAAATGTCGAATTATAAGAGGAGATAGAGCCCGTAGTGGCCAGCCAAAAGAGGGCACAAGTGTGTGTGTTGTCTCAACAAAGAGGATTAGGGTTTCAACAGCTAAGCAAAGTTTCAATGACTAAGCAAGAGAGTGAGAGAGAAGGTCGATTAGCCCTAGCTCAATAGCTTTAGCGTGACCGCACCATCCGCACGTGTGCACAGGAGAAGGTCGAGTTGTGTGTCCATACAACGAAAGTAGGGCACAAAAAGGCTATACTGCACTGCCATACAATGGAGCAAGTGTGCAGGAGGGGGTTCAATTTCTTCTTGATGAGTTGATCAATGATTTTCTGTGGTGAAAGGGAAGTACTCCCTTGTTGTAAATTTGATGAGGATAATAAAAGACACACACCATTTGCGTGTTTTCTCTGGAGTTGGGATTTGCTGGGTATGTCTTGTGTTCTATGTATTCAATGTGTTTGTCTTCAAATTTTATTTAATTTTCACTGTGCATGCCATAGTTAGAAAAAAAGTGTATGTGTAATATATGTTTCTAGAACAACTATTTTATTTTTGGTTGCACACTTGGAAAATTACAAATCAGTTGCTGGGTTTTAAGGAAATGTAATATTGATTGGTAGCTACCCTCTATAGTTTCTACTGAAGATAGACTATGTGGATAGATTATCCTTTGATGCCTTCAAAAGGGTTTAATTCATTAGTTTTTAATGATAATTTACCTCTTCCCTTAGCAATTTCAATGTACTAGCCTCACATGTAGATGTCTCCAAATGTGCTTGCCAATATCTGAGTTGACATGATTTTTTGTAAATGCTCAATGCCAAGCTCAGTGTGGTTCTGAGACCTTGTTAAATTAAACTATTGAGACTATGTGAAGATGGAAAAGCAGGGTTGCTAGGGAGCGACTCCCCCCCTTCGAATTGCTCTTGGAGTGCGCTTCGAGTGGGAGCGAATCGAGAGCGACATGGGAGCGCGCTCTTGAAATTCGCTCCCGTTGCGCTCCCACAAAATTTTTTTTTTCACTCCTTGGTTTTCTTGACAAAAGTTCTGTCACAAAGATGTTCGAAACGCAATTTTTTCAAAGAAACAAGATTTTTTGAGTAGGGCAGCCTAATATTCAAGCTTATGACCCTAGTATTGATATGCAATTCATGGTAATGTTAAATTCTTAAAAGTGACATTCTCTTTTATCTTTTATTTTCATCCTTTTACTTAAATTTTTAACATTACTATGAAATGATTCAGGATGTTTGAGAGTGGTTCCAACCTCATTGAACTTCATACGGAGAAAGTAGAATTCTAGATCTCAAAATCCAACGATTTATTAGTTTTTCAAGATTTCAGGATTGGGGGGATTGCAATGTTTCAATTGGATTTTGTCATGTACTAGGGTATGGGACTAGTATTTAATCAAGAGTACCAAGCCCTCTATGTACCTTCATGTTAGTGACATTGGTTGTCAAACTTTTTTGTCATGACCCTACTAAAAATGTACCCATCACTCAAATAAAATCTTGACTTGACGTGCTACATTTTTTCTGTCTTATGTTAATTGCTTAGAGGGTGATGATAATGAAAAAGGTCTCAAGATAGGCAATGATTTTGATGATATGTAGCTATTTGTTGTAGCATGATTTTTTTGGATGCTAGAGGCCATCTAGAGCCTATTTGTTGATATATTTCTAGTTGAGAGATGGATTACACTCTTTGCTATTTTGGTTATGTGCACCCTTACTTTTCCCATAATGGTTTGAGAGCACTCAACTAAAAATTTGCCCATAATGGTGCTCAATTGCTTGTATATGTCCACTGTTTGCATGTATCTTGTCTGTCGAGTTCTTGTGTTCTTAGTATCAAGAACCCAACCTCCAACCTCCTCCTCAATCTTGGTATCTGTAATGAACCTCCTCTCTCTTCTAGCTTCTTATTTTGCATCTCTTTTCTCTCTTTGAAATTTGGGGAGCAATGGGTTGAATGTAGACAACGATTGAATGTTCAACAAAAGATTGGGCTAGAGAGTAGGAGGGTTGTGAAGACTCCTCCTCCCCTTGCGTCTCTCTAAGGAGATTGACAAACCATTGTCACAAGGTAGATAATCAAATGCACTGAGTTTGAAGCGGAGGGTGAACAAGAAGTAAAGACATCACTAAAAGTTTGAATTAGAAGCAGGGAAGGGTGGATAGAAGAGAGAAGAGTGAGGGTAGAATTGAAGAAACAGGAAGCTCACTTCCTTGCAGACACAATGAGAGGGTTGAGAGGAGCCAGCTAGAACAATACCGGAAAAGTGTTGAAGCTTGTGGTAGCTTCAAAAGGTCTTCTACATGAGCTTGGTGTCTTAACATGTAGGAGATGGTTAATTGCTTCTTTAGGTGCTTGCTTGGTGGAATAAGTGATTTATGACTTCTTCCTAAGTCTAACTTAGGAAAAGTACAATAATTAATTATTATTAATAATTAATTATTGTGGACTATTAAGCTAAAGTACTAAAGTTAAATAATTTAATTATTTAAGTGACTTAGATATGATCTCAACCGTTGATCTCCAGTGAGGTGAGTTCTAATCTCAACTGCCAATCACTTAGGAGATTAGGGTTAGGGATTTGTATTAATGAAGATTATAAAGAGAAGCCTAAGGGAGAGGTGAAGACACAAGATAAGAGACAACTATTGCATTTTGAGAAAGCAATTTTCTCAAAGAGGGAGAGAGCAACTTTCTCAAGAGTGAGAGGCTCAGCCAGACTGAGAAAAAGGATGAATGCAAGGCGATTTGGGAGTATTTCCAGGGGGTTGAGATTTGGAGATTGAGAGAGACTGAATTATTGAAGTGTGAAGGAGGATGCAAATTGGAGAGGCTGATTTATCCAAAGTCGAATTGTTGGCGAGAGGTTGGCTGAGTTTCTTTAGGGGTTGATTTCCAGAGGGCCGAAATTCCTTGGGCCGAACTATTCCTAGTGGGGTCGAGTTACAAGTTCCAGTCATTGCATTTTTGTGTATTCTCTCTATGGGTCAAAACCTAGATTTTCCTGAGATTATTGAATGAAGGGGAATTGTTATGAGTGTATATTTGTTGTTGTGATGTGATTGATCTTTTTTTCTTAATTTGCTACATAATAATTTCTAGAAGTTAAAATACGAGTGATTTTATGTTTCAACAATATTGAAATTATTTGGATAATAAAATAAATTTATGGGAATAAATAATTGTTGAGAGAAAATAAATCTAGGTTGATGTTAGAAATTTAACAAAAAGGACACCCTCTAAACCATAAACAATGGGAACAATGATCAAGTTGTGAGGAGATAGAGGTTTCGAAAAGGAACTGAGAGAGAGCTCTTTATAGGAAAGAGTCACATAAAGTGAGACCACTACAAGATGTTAGGATATTCCGACACATAGGAATAGTTAAGTATAACTTGGTCTAGTATAGAGTTAGGTAAAGTGTGTTTCTTTACTATGTACATTTGTAACTTACAATCTGATGATCACGATATGTAGTGATCCGACGGTTCATTCTCTCGGTATTACCGACACTTGATCCGTGGCTTAACACCTGATTGGTCCATGAATTCTATTTAAAGCGCATGGAGGGTCATTTGTAGGTTAACCGTTCACGAGAGAAGCTTATGTAAATTTTC
>APFE030481857.1:6309-24315 GCA_000404065.3 Pinus taeda
GTACTTGTGCATACAACACCGTCGCTTCCAAGTTTGTACGAACTACCGGGTTGATAAAATGAGAGACAGGAAGCCCCAGGAGTTGTAGCATTATTGCTACAATACTGGAGCTCACCAGGTTCATCGAAAACTTCTCTAAGATTAGCTATCCTATCAGATCTTTGCAGAGGAAAGGGAAGAAGTTTGAATGGACTGAGGAGTATTCAACTAGTTTTTATTAGTTGAAGCAATTGCTTAACAATGCTCTAGTTTCAAAGATTATAGATCATGATAAGGAGTTTGTGGTTTGTACAAATGCTTGCAAGGAAGGACTTGGTGGATTCATGATGCAGGAAGGGCGAGTGGTTTGTTATGAATCATGGAAGCTGAATGAGAACAAGCAAAATTATGTGACTCATGATCTTGAGTTGGTATTTACCATTCATGCATTGAGGATGTGGAGACATTATCTCCTTAGTAGAAGGTCCATCTTGATGAGTGATCACAATGGACTGAGGTACTTGTTTGACCAACCCAATCTGAATGCAAGGAAATCTAGATGGTTGGCTACTCTTAGTAATTTTGACTTCGATATCATGTACATTAAAGGCAAGGAGAACTGGGTCGTGGATTATTCTAGTAGGAGAGTGCAGGTGAATCATATTTCAACTATAAGCTCTTATGGGACAAATTTGTAGGAGTGGATCTTACATGCAGGGTAGAATGATGAGAAGTACCAGTAGTTGATGTAGAGATTACAACAACAGGGTGAAGTTGATAGGGATGGGGAGTATCACCTCACAACATATGGCTTGGTCAGATTCAAGAGCAGGATTTATGTGCCAGATAGCATTGAGTTGAAGAAGCTTATCTTGAAAGAGTTTCATGTCAATCCGTATTCAAGCCACCCATGATATAATAGGACTTTGACAACTGTTAAGAAGTTCTACTATTGGCTGAATTTGAAGAAAAAGGTGGCTGAGTTTGTTGCAAGGTGCTTGGACTATTAGCAGGTGAAAGTTGAATGCAAGCATCTAGTTGGTTTGTTGCAGCCTATTCTGATTCCAGAATAGAAATGGGAGGTCATTTCCATGGACTTCGTTACAACATTGCCTAGGACACCAAGGCAACATAATTCCATCATGGTTGTGGTTGAGAGGTTAAGTAAGGTAGATTGCTTCATTGTAGTCAAGTCTACTAATTCAGCTAGTGATGTGGCTCACATATTCATCAAGGAGATAGTGAGGTTGCATGGAGCTCCCAAGAGGATTATATCAGATAGAGATGCCAAGTTCACTTCCAGGTTTTGGAAGGATTTGTTTACAGGATTGGGGACAAAGTTAACCTTCAGTATAACTTATCATCGACGAACAAATGTACAGACATAGAGGGTTAACAAGATCCTTGAGGACATGTTGAGGATGTATGTCATGCATCAACAAAGGAAGTGGGAGGAGTATCTTCCATTGGTAGAGCTTACTTATAACAATGGGTATCAATAATCATTTAAGATGAGTCTATTTGAGCCTCTTTGTGGGTGAAGTTGTAATACTCTTATCAGCTAGAGTGATTTAGTGAACAAAGTGTTGATTAGACCGGATATGTTAATAGAGATGGAGCAAGAGATGAAAGTTATCAAAATGACTTTAAAGGTAGCACATGAAAAATAGAATATTTATGTGGATCATCATAGAGCATTTAATGAGTTTTAGGTTAGGGAGAATTTGTACTTGTGCATCAAGCCCAAGAGGAGCTCCTTGAGGATTGAGTCATGTGCCAAGTTGGCACCTCAGTATTGTGGGCCTTTTGAGATCCTTGAGAGGATTGGATCAGTGACATGCAAACTTGCAATGCCTTCATCACTAAAATTCCACGATGTTTTTCATGTTTCATAGCTTAAGAGATATGTATAGGATGTTGATCATGTGATTGATTGGTATGTATTGCAAGTGTAACCAAAGGGAGAGTTCCAATTAGAGCCATAATGCATATTGCAGCAGAAACAACTCATGCTATGGATCTGAGCAATAGAGCAAGTTAAAGTGCAACGGAAGCACTTTGGGCTCGATGAAGCTACATGGGAGATGGCTAATCAAATGCAAGCATTATATCCTTCTTTATTTGTTGGTTGAAGCAAATGATTTTTTGGTGTGTGTGTGTGTGTGTGTGTGTGTATACACACACCACATCGAGTTATGTATAAAGCTCTAGTAAGCGGTATGTTTGTCATGTTTTCGACAGTTGTCATTGTAAATACTGCATCAAGTTGTGTTTATAAATCTCCAATAAGAAACGTGCTTTGTTGGTCATAAGTGTCATATAACATCGGCGACAGTATTCCCCCAAGGGGGAGGGATTTGTAATAGCCCCAAGTTGATTTTCCATGTAAATAAATTAAACCAATGTCATGGGGCATGTATTCCAAGATTAATGATGGGAAACACATTATAGCGGGCATCACTTGTGGTTTATTATTGGCTATGGAAATTGACACTCGCATTGGAAAGGCAAAATGCAACGAATGGAAATTTAATATAAGAAATAAAGGAAAATAAGAGAAAAGGAATATTAAGAGACAAGAATATGCACGCAAGGGAAAATGAAGGAAAATGAAACAAAAGGAGAGGGAGAACATTTTATGTCTTCCTTAGTCACTCTTAGTTACTCTTGATCACTTCTTGGTTACTCTTGGAGAATTGCAACATTCACTTAGGCATTGAGGAATTCTCACTTGGACTTGGAGAGAGAGACTTGGACAAAAGCAAGCAAGAAAGTAAAGGAAGTCGTGGCAATGAAGAAGAAGGTTGGAAAAACAACTACAACATGAGAACATTGCAGGTAACATTAAGCAGGTGTGATTTCCTTGCTGAGATTTGGATGCATGGTACATGTATTTTGTTATTTGGTTACTTTGTTGTCATTGGCACGGGTTTTTCCTGTACTGACAGTGGTTTCAACCTTGCCTTTCCATTTCCTAGATATCCATAATCTATTGGGTTCCCCATTTTGGTTAAGCTTTGTATGGCTGGTAGATTTTGGATCCTGGTGAGGTGGTCTCATGAAAATTCCAAAGGGTCAAGGGTGGAGATGGGAATTCTCTTGGAACTATTGACATATGGATGGAGACAGAAATATTCCCCTAGGTATGGTGAAGAAGTCAGAGGCATCCAAGTTGGTTTTGGTTTTGGTGATTTCTAAACCAGTTTAGGTGAAATCACTGTGGTGGAGGGTTGAGGTGGTTTAACCTCTGGAAGCCCCGTTTAGTTCTGTTTTGGTTTATCCCATGTGATCCCACATTCATGCTTGGAATATGGCACATGTGTGATTGACTGAAAGACAGACTTGGTTTAGCCCAATCTATGGTCGGGTGGTACGTGGAATTCCCTAGCTTGGTTGAATTTATTTCTTATTGAGATCAATGAGAACATGTATTGGTTATTGTGATGATTTTATGACTGGTTTGTCATGGTTTCATTATGGTTGAATGCTGGTTATAAGCATGGTTAAATGATGTGATCTTGTTATGGATCTTGTTCATGATTCAATAAGTTATTGAATTGTATGAGATACCAAGTGTTGTTGCAGCTAGCTTGAGAGGGCAGTGAACCTTCTTGATGACTCTTTGATGAAACTAAGGAAATAATGTACAAATTTGCATTCATGACCTGTAACTACTATGTTTGCCATATGTTTGTCTAAATGTTTATCATGTGACTGGCATGGTTGGATGAGATTTGAGCCTAAGTATAGGTTATGCATAATTGTGGTTATCCTCGACTTAATTCTGGATAGTTCTGAGTAGTTCTAGGTAGTGGCCTATCGGCTAGCCCTGAAAAATGTGGCATTGATTATGCAACCACAGTCTCTTAATTGAGATATATCGGTTGTAGCCACATGGAGGAAGGATTGTGCGTGCAGCCGGAGCCTTTTGGCCATAAGCATGTGGTTGGGCTGCGAGGTCAGGTGAAAAGATAGTTCCAACTCAAGGTAAGATCATCAGTGGATGTTGTCTAACATCTAGGTGGTATGGTGTCCCTGGAAAGTTGAAGTGACTTTTAGTATGGTGGACACCACTTCCATAACTAGAATTGGTTTTTGGGTCATGCATAGTAACTCAGCTCATGTTTACCCTGGGGAGTCTGTAAAGCAGGTAAATGTGGGGTGGGGTGTTATACTAAGCCTTGTTCTTAAGTAGAGTTGCCCCCTTAAGCCTATTTTTGTCATATTATCCCTTGTACTTGATAGATCCTTTAGGTGACCTAATAGAGGAAGCCCCCCTAGTTGTGAATATCTAAAAACGAGTAGGAGGTAATGACTATGGTGACAGTGGGCCACAACTCATATTGTTGTCCCTTGGTCTAGCTCTTGTCTTGTGAGCTTACCCTCACAAGGCCTGCTATATTTTGAGGCAAGAAATCATATTTAGAGACTTGAGGAAATCCATTATGGAATGCAAGAGTCCCAACTTAGATCCATCTTAACATTGGAATGGATCCCTATTGGCGTTTGGTATATTTGGATTTAAGATGGATTTAGTTTTGTTTTAAACATTTGATGTTTAGGTATTGGTGGTAAGCATAATTTTATTTCTACAAATTATTGTGTTGCATAGTTATTAAGAATAAGTTTTCATTTTTTGATTTTTCAAATTAAGAAGGTTTTTTGTTTTTTGTTTTTGTTTTTTTTTTTTTTTTTTAAGTTCTTAAATATTTATAAAATTGTGAACATTGCAAAATGTATTATTACTGATTTAGGTGGTATTATTACAATACAATATAGTTTTTTTTTAATAAGCTTGTAAACTATAGGAAAATAAAGTGGTTTTCCTACTACTTTAGAGCCTTTTAAAAAAAACCCTTGATAATTGGTGCTTATTTTGTCTTGCAAAGGTCTTATTACCACTTTCAACCCCTCAACAATAGTGTCCCAATAATCCATAAACCATTATGACAAAATGTCATGTTCACTCCCTAGAATCATAAATTCGTCCTTGATACATAAACCATCATAAGTTGCCCTCCAAGCCCCCCTTCTCAAGGGAGACCTCCCCTTTTTAAAACAATCTCAAGTGATTATCGAGTGTAACCACATTTCCTTTCCCCTTACTAACTCATTTAGGGAAAAATTTGTCTTTGAAGTTATTTATAAGTATTCTGGGGATTGCAAAAGTAATCTATAACTTGTTTCATTTTCCCCTTTTCATCCTTTTTTTTTTTCAACTAGGCCAAGCCTAGGCTAGGGCTAGCCCCAATGTTGGATGGAAGAATAATATTTTCACCTCTGAGTGGTCATCACTAGGATTATGCAAGGTTCGGTCAAGCCTAGACACCATGCGGGACAATTTGTATCCGCCATAGGTGACTTCCACCCTCAACCCCTTCTCATCAAATTTGAAGTCATCCTAGTTTACTTTGGTGGTCATTTTTCAAGTCTTTACATATCCCAAAGTCTTATCAACACTAAATCAAGTTAGTCTTTCTCCACTAAATCAAGTTAGTCTTTCTCATTGGATATTGAGCCCTTGCCTTGGATATGATTTCATTCTCCTTCATCAACATGTCAAACTATCACAAGTTATTCCACTAAAACTAATACATATTCGACATCATCATGAATCATAACAAAATATCATACCAATCACAATGCATATACATGTCATTAGTACCATTCATTCATAATTAACACAATCATGTTAGTTTAACACAATCAGTCATCACTAATGAACCAATCAAAGGGATGATGAATCAAAAATGGCATCTTGTGCAACAATCTCACTCAAGCGTAATGCATAAGGGGTATGCAAACTACTCTTTTGTACAACCATCAAGAAGGAGTTGTTTTTGTCCTTCCTATTGGGACAATCATGATATTGTGGTATGTAAGTATATTGATTTCTTTATAAATGTTGCACAAGTATTCTTGAAGTTATGAAGTTATTTCATTGTAATTTTCTCAATAATTGTGAAGTGAGGCAGTGAGAGTTTTCCTTGATAATCTCTATATTAAAATAATTGTCTTTACCCATCAACTTATGATTGTAATTTCTAGAGAGAAGGTTTTCTCATTATCATTTGAAGCTCATTATATAGGATTGTGCATATTTAGGTCAAACATCTTTAAACTCTAAGTTGGTGGAATCACATGGTGCTTCACATGTCAAGATTAAGTAGAATGTAAAGTTTTCCAATCCATTGCAAAATTATTTTAAGTTTGCATCTTTCTAATTAACCTTAAATTCAATACTAACATTTTCTAAAAACTCACAAATCATTTTTTATCTTCTTTGTAATCATACATACATCTATGAAGTGTAATCATTGGATGAACTCATGAGGCACATATCCACCAAATACACATTTGTTAGGCACACACCCATTGTATGCACTTATTGGGGAGCACCTTTAATAAATGCAGTTGGGTGCTTTGGGCATACTTGTTGATCGTGTGATGCCTCGGGTGCAACATTAATGGACATTGGATGGTCAATGGACAAGTCATGAAGTGGACAAGGGCACAATCAAGCAAACTTGAAGTTGACAATGTGAGCACTTGGGTCCACTTAGTCTTAGAGGGGCTTGCAAGTGCAATACGACTCTAGCATAAATTGTGGATGACTCAAATGTGATAAGGCATCAAACAATCATTCATCATCATTCGCAAATAGCGTAAATGAGCTCTGTGATTTGTGCTAAGATCATGGTTGGCATAATAGGGTGAATTGCACTTGTTGAGTGAGAAGAAGAAGAAGAAGAAGAATGGATATGTTGGAGGTAGGCCTACGATTACTTTAGGAGTTGGATTATGCAAGTCTATTAGGTAGTACACAAAAGACAATATTGTCATAAATTCGTTGTACATCTATAATTAACTTGTAGGTAGATGCCACCTATACATGTGCATTGTGGACCCCTTATGTATTGGATGTTATTGTTCCTTGCTTTGCTTTGAGTTGACTAAGTATTGAAATATTAACTTAGTGTTAAAGTGTCGCCAGAATGTTTTAAAGGTTGTGGTTAGACACGTACCTATTGTTGAATGAACTTGGGCAAGTAAGACTTAATTGTACTTAATAAATTATAACACAAAATAAAATTATAGACAAAATTTAAATACAAACACATAATTTGATTATATCTAAATCGCAAATTAACCAAACTAGACCAAACAATACTACACAACCTTAAGTTTCAAAATAAACTTAAAATTAACTCAGATTTATAAATCGCATGTTCCAATTTTATTAGATGAAAGAAAATGCACCTTAAAGTAACTCATAAAACACTCATATATCTATATCTATATCTATAATATAAAAAGGGGAAGTCATGATTGCAGTTTAAGTTTAGCTCTGAATAAGTGGTCATTACATGTTATTATAAAAATCTTTGGATGCACAATTCATGGTGCCGACATTGTAAATAAGTGCTCGTTATTACATGTTATTATTATATGTATCATTTGGACGTACCTTGTTCTACTTCGAAGGAATGATGTTACATCCTCCTATGTGTCGGCACCATGAAAGGCACTTTGCTAGGTGCTCCCCAAGTTAATTAAGCTTTTCTTTTGGCACGATCTTTACATAGTCAAATCTATATCCTAACTCTGGTTTACCGAAGGGTTTGTAATATCTTAACTCTAGTTTACCAAAATGAGGTTTGCATGCCATGCTATTTGTTTACGAGATTTTATTTTATTTTGTAAATCATTTAGATTGGGATTACGTAGGCAAAACAATTTACATGAAATAAACAAATGAAATTCTTTTTTTATCAATTATTTGTAGTTGCGGTGGAGCCCACTTCCCTCATTGTTATTTCGTCTAGAATACAACGTGTTGTTGGAAGGTCTAATCTAGCATGGACCCAACTAGTAATCTCAACAATGAAGTTACATGTTGGGAAAATAGAGTTTGTGACCCCACCATTAGGACCAGAAAGGAACCTATCATCTTAAAATAAGATTAGACAATCGATTACCGTATAAAGTACGCTGAGAGCGAGTGGCAGGATTCCATGTTGGTCTATTTGAACATTTGCCACGTTGGATTTTAATTACAAATTAGGTAAAAATTAAATAAAGACAATTAGTAGTTTCATAGTCTCTTTGGTATTAGGTGATTTAAGTTTTTCTAAGCAACCGTGGCTAAAATGATGTGGGGAAGGGATCATCATTACGTAAACACCACAACCCACTATGATTGGTTTTGAAGTAAATTGAAAGTGTGTGGGGGAAATCTAATGTAAATGTAAGGAAAATTTGTCTTTAGTTTATGTTTTTATTTTTATTATATAGTTTATCGGATATTAACACTTTTATGAAGTTTGATTTTGAGGGTGTTAAGAGAGTTGAACTCATCGCTTCTTAAGCAAAGGTGCATGTCACTTTTCAATAGCAAAAGCACATGAGGACTCGATTAATTGACTTAACCCTAAAGGCTATGAAATTGTAATGTTATACCATTCAAATTATAATTTTAAGATTTAGTGATACCATTTTTTATGAGATTGTAACGTTTTGTCATATATCTATATATAATGTAAGAATGGATTCAACACCATATAAACTTTTTAGACACTAGATTGTGTAAACTTGACAACCTATAAACTACAAATTTGGTGATTTATAACTAAATTTAATCAAAATGGACAGAAAACTTGTTAAAAAAATAAAAAAAACCATCTCATTAAAATACACTTATTCTTACCAAATGCACAAATGTATCACATTGAACACCATTTTTAAACTTAAAAAATTATTTGCAAATAAAAAATGATTAGTCTAACTAATATAGAAGAAATGACTCTTTTGGCCGGATATTGTGATTTCTTGTTATTTTAAAATGCACTTTTGAATACATAAATGGATTCAACACCTTAATAAACCCTTTATGTTCCTTAAAAATCTCTATTGGATTTTGGGCAATCTTGATCAACTAAGCATACAGTCATACAATTTCAAGCAAGATTGTGATGTTATTTTTTATTGTTTAAAATACATTTTTGAATGCATAAATGAATTCAACAAGCCATTTTCTTCTTGCCCTAAACCTTATAAAAGGCCATTTAATCAATTACAAAAGTAATACCTTAATTTTAATAAATTACCATAATTCAACATACTTTAACTATTGCCATTTATCAAAACCATTAACATAGTAAAAATAAATTAAATATGCATAAAAACCAAATTTCAAGCAAGATTGCGTTGTTATTTTCTATTGTTTAAAAGACATTTTTGAATGCATAAATGAATTCAACAAGTCATTTTCTTCTTGCCCTAAACCTTATAAAAGGCCATTTCTTCAATTACAAAAGTAATACCTTAATTTTAATAAATTATCATAATTCAACATACTTTAACTATTTACCATTTATCAAAACCATTAACTTAGTAAAAATAAATTAAATATGCATAAAAACCTAAAAAAAAAATGGACTGTAAGGGATGTCACTAGAGGATAGTAATATTTTAGTCGTGTAGTGAGGTGATTTTTTTGACTTTTTTGGTTGGAATCTAGTAACACTATTTTTTATGAGATTGTTTTGTCATTTAAATTATATTTTCAATGTATTTTTTGTGAATGTGAATACTTTATATATTATTTCAAAAAATCCAAAGATTACATAAGCAACATTGGCCTAGAGAGTGTCATGTAAACTAGAATCAACCAAACCTCTAGACAACAAAAGACATCACCTACATGAACATAAGACATTCAAGCTCTGGATCAAAACCATGATTCCAGTGTCCCAATCTTATCACCAGAGAAAACAAAATACCATCACAAGTTTGGAAATACATAACAACCCTTACCCATACAAAACCACTATAATATAAATATATGCAATTTAATACCAAAGTCTCATAAGACAGCCAAATACAAACATCCAAATCCCCATCGACACAAAGGAGAGCATCAATAGTGAAAGAGCCAAAGCCATAGACATTTGATGGTCCATTCACATCATATACCAAAAGAACAAGAACAATCCTAGTGCGCCACCACAACTAGTAACAAATAGATTCAATAGCCTATAAAACTTTTAAGACATTGGATTGTATAGACTCAACAACTTAAAAATTACAATTTTCCAAATTTCTAACAACTTAAAAACTACAATTTTAGTGATTTCTAACCTCAAAAACTACGATTTTAGTGGTTTCTAACAACTTAAAAACTTCTTGGTTTGAAACGCGTTTACCAAAAAAATTCTCTTATATGATTTCCACTGAAAAACTTTATTTAATTCATTATAGATCACAGAAACTTAAATATAAAAACTACAATTTTATTATTTTCTAACTACTGAAAAATACAATTTATAATTAAATTGTAATAAAAATAAACCAAAAAAAACATTATTAAAAAACACTTACACTCACCCAATCCATAAATATACCATATTAAACACCATTTTAAACTTACAAAATTATCTACATATAAAAATTAACACAATTTTATAAAAATAATATTTTAGTTTTAACAAATTACCATACGTATAAAAATTAACACAATTTTATAAAAATAATATTTTAGTTTTAACAAATTACCATATTACATAGAATTCAGGACGTTTTAACTATTTGCCATTTCTCAAAATCATGGACGTAAAAACCTAAAACAAAACAAGCAAACTTTTATAATAAATATAAATGAAAAAATATTAAAATAATAATATAATATTAAAATAAATCATTATAATTTTTTAAATTCGGAAGGTGGGAAGGAGCATCTAATTTAGGAATCTATTGATATTAAAGAGGTTAAAAGATGTGGATCTTCTAACCGAAACAAATCAGAGTAAAATTGTCTTGCTACATAAAAAATGTTATAATGTATTATATTATTATTCTTTTAAATATGTTTTTATTATATAATATAAAATTTTAAATAAATATAAAAATGCTTTTTTATTTGTTAATATAAAATTTTAAAATATTTTTTAGTTGAGAGAGTGTCTATGATTTGTAAAATTAACTTATAACTTAAAAACTATAGTATAAAAATATTTAAATAATCAAATCATTAAAAAAATAATGGCTAATACACGAATAAATTTAGGTATCTCTTGTCAGTGACTGCAAAGTTAGAAACTAAAGCGGCTCCATAAATGAAACCTTTTAAAACCGATTACTAAATTGTACCAAAACATTAAAACTCAAATTTCAGTATTAAATTATTATTATTATTATTATTATTATATTATGAATATAAATTTTAACTCAACATAATTATTAAAATCACTCTTAAACTCATTATGGACTTAGCAAACATAACGGGGACAACTCAATTCACAAAACTTTAGTCTTTGGGGCCATTCAATTAACAATTTTTTTAAGGAAGTGTTAGGTAATTTTTCCTAATTAATTTTATATATTAATGGATATACATTAGCATTTATAAAGTGTAATTTTTTAAAAAATAGTATAATATATATATATATATATATTTGTTTAGTAAGGTTACATTTTTATTATGTCTAATATATCATTTTAATAAAAGTGTGGAATTAATTAGTAATTTTACATTAAATCCATAAACATTTTCAAACATATTTTAAACATTAAATCCATAAACATCTTCACGTCCGGCCACGATCGATTCGTGCTGCACAGCGGATGCTGCTGCATATTCAGTGAATGTTGGAATATTTCAATTGATTTGATGGCTGCGATGTGTGACTCCTTATAAGCTTGCTGATATGTATATTGTGTAATATGATTGTAATATGTGGCTTTTTAGCAGAGACATTCCCCGCCTGGAAAAATATATATTTTTAAATAATCCATCACCACTTTACAATATAACATTAAATATTATATAAAATGATATATGTTAAATGAAAAAGTGTATTTGTGAATCTAAATTGTTTTCGATCCAACCTAAACTTATATGACTCTGACAATTAATAATAATTTTGTAACATAATATTAAATGTTTTTGTTTGTTTGTTTATTTTGTTGTTTCAGGCCTATTTACTGACCTCACCCAAGAGCTTTGGGGAATTTTTTTTTTGTTTAACCTATTTATTGACCTCACCCCAAGAGCTTTGGGGAATTGTTTTTTTTGTTTGACCCTATGACCTCCGGATTGGTGATGCACTAATTTGACCGATTAAGCTAACTTCTGGGGCTTTCATAATATTAAATGTTATGTAAAATAATATATAAATGATTATAACTAAAATATTTATACTTCATTCTTACGAGTTTTTAGTACTATATTAACATTAAAATAAAGATTAATCAAGGTGTATTTGTGAATCTAAATTGTTTTGGATCTAACCTATGTCACTCTCACAATTAATAACACAATTAATAATAATTTTGTAACATGATATTAAATGTTATGTAAAATAATATATAAATTATTAGAGTTAAAATATTTATATTTCACTCTTACCAAGTATTTAATACTATATTAACATTAAAATAAAGATTACTCATTCTACAATTAAGATTTTAAAGTTCGAAATCTACTAGTGTATTTAATTAATATATTTTTTTTTTTAAATAATGTCCGCTTGGGGTAGTTCAAGTGGTTGAAGTCTCACTGAATCGGAGAACCCAAAATGATGTTCTAACTAGAGATCTTGGGTTCCAATTTTGTGCTACCCTCCTATAGCGAGGTGAATAATAAACATGTAAACTTGAAAATCAAAGGGTCCTACCAAACTTACAATAAAAAAAATATATATTTTAAATATATTTCCAATAGACATCTATGTTCATATTAATAATAAAACAATTTCATGCTACTTTAAATATTATTAAAAAAAATATTTTTATTATTTGTTTTTATAAAAATCTTGGAAAATGATTAATAACCACTTTACAATATAACATTAAATATTACAATAAAGAGATCATGTGAAAGGTGTAATTGTTTAGGATCCAACCTAGATGAATCCGGACATCAATAATAATCTTATAAGGTGGTATTATATAATTATTATATAATAGTATATAAATTATTTATTATACACCACAGCATTTAATTTATTATACACCGCCTCACACAGCATTTAATACTACACTAACATTGAAATAAATAAGGTTTACCCACTCCACAATTAAGATACCTTTGATGGAAAAAAGGAAAGGGAGGAAATGAATTCAGTGAACGTATAAAGAGAGAGGGATGGTAAAAACAATTGAAAGCAGATATTTCTGCCCGCGGGAAAACAACACGGCGGGAGTCAGGCTGGCGTTCGCGGTGTCGGTGGACATGGGCCGAACGTTCCGGCAACTTGACGGGAGATCTAAAGATCAAAGTTGTTTTTCTCACTTACCGGAAAGCGACAGCGCACCAACGCGGAGGGGTCAACATTAAAGAGTGATAAAACCAAACCCCGAGGGTGGAGTGTACGTCAGCATTTATGATTTGTGTGGCCCCGCGTACAGGCTGTCGGAAATAGAGCGTCGGTCGTCTGAGAACAGTTGGCGGATTCCAAACCCGGATTCAAGCAGATTTGATAAACCCCCGGTACCCACCCACCTTCCTCCCGTCAATACAGGGTAAAGAAGAGCTGCGGATTAGTGTTGTGTTGTGTGCGGCAAAGTGGTTCAGGCAGCCATCAGCCAGCCAGCCAGCCATCCAATTTGTGCTCATCTACAGTACGAGGTGTGAGATCTTATTTTCAACTTTTCTTCGACTTTATATCACAGATCTGCCACTATCTATCGGCCAAAGTGTTTAGACCATGGATTACCAGAGCCCGAGATCGATTCTCTCTGTCACGCTTCTGGTTCTGTTCATTGCGGCCTCCAATGCCGCAGCGTTGCAGAAAGTTGGGTTGCTATCGAATTCTTCTAATTCTCAGGTAGCTATTAGCTCTAATTCGGTGCTCGTGGCTTTGCTGGACTCGCATTACACCGAGCTGGCGGAGCTAGTCGAGAAAGCGTTGCTCCTCCAGACCCTGGAAGAGGTCGTTGGTAGCAACAATGTCACGATCTTCGCCCCCCAGAATGATATTCTGGAGCGAAAGCTGGATCCGGAGTTCAAGCGTTTCTTGCACGAACCGGGGAATCTGAAGGCCCTGCAGAAGTTGCTCATGTTCCACGTGGTTCCTCGGAGAATCGTTGCCGAGGAATGGAGCAACGGTACCCATGATTCTCTGGCCAAAGACCCGCTGAAGCTCTCGATGAAGGGGGGGAAAAGGACCATCGATCTGGCCTCCGTTGCCCACCCCAATGCCGTCGTGAGGCCCGACGGTATCATCCACGGGATCGACAGAATGCTGATACCTAAGAGCGTCCAGGACGATTTTAACAAATGGAGAAGCGGCGTTACTCTGGCCGTTATGCCAGAGGGGGCTCCGGTTCTGGAAACCAGAAAGAAATTGGCAAAATCAGTTCACCCTTCGTCTCTTTCTGCCGAGTCTCCGCCCATTCACTCAATCTACTATGCCGTGGCATCGGCTCCGTCCCTGGCACCGGCGCCCGCTCCGGGGCCCTCTTCTGGCCACTACTGGTTCGATGGTGAAAGCCAAGTGAAGGATTTCATCCGTACATTGGTGCTCTACGGTGGCTACAATGAAATGGCGGACATTATGGTAAATCTCACATCTCTGGCCTCCGAGCTCGCGAAGCTCGTCTCCGAGGGCTATAAAGTCACGATCCTCGCGCCCAATGATGAGGCCATGGCCAAACTCACAACGGAGCAGCTCAGTGAGCCCAGAGCCCCGGAAAATATACTGTATTACCACATTATTACCGACTATCAGACCGAGGAGAGCATGTATAATGCCGTGCGGAGGTTTGGGAAGATGAAGTATGATACGCTCAGGGTTCCACACAAGATAACTTCTCAGGAAGCAGATGGGACTGTGGTGTTCGGAGAGGGGGAAGAGGCTGCGCATTTGTTAGATCATGATCTGTATGTCGATGGCAGGATTTCAGTCCAAGGAATTGATAGAGTTCTGTTTCCCCCAAAACCACAGGTCGCGAAGACCGTCAAGACAAAGGGAAGAAAGCTTGGAGAAGAAGAGGAGGAAGATGAAGTTAACGAGTCAAAGCCTGCTAGAGGTTTGTCTGCCTTCCACATTGTTATTGGGTTTTGATTCAGAGTTGTTTTTTTATAACTATTATACGAACACATGCATTTACAGTTGGTCTGCTGTTTTCTGAGATCTAAACAAATCTGGAAGCCGTAATTCCCTGGTTTCATGATTTATCCTATAAGATTTAAACATTATCAAGCATATTGAGTTTAGTTCCTATGTAATTCATTGCTAAACATTTCAGTCTCATACCTTGTGATTTGTATTGTGTCATGCTTGAAGGGTGGTCTGTATTTGGGGCAAATCCTGGTCAGGTGTCATGTTCTATGGTCTTCTTTTTTCAATTTTGGTTTATGGCCAATCATTTCATGTCATGTGTTATGGATAGTCTCAGTGTCTTGCTTTATGGGTTGTTTCTGGCCCATTTCCTGTTTCAGTTTTATATCTTATGCTTGCCTTTAATTCATGGCCAACTGGTTTAATGCTATTCCTTATTGTTGGCAAACCATTTTATGTGTCATGTTCTATTGTTTTTTGTTTTTTTTCAATTTTGGTTCATGGCCAATCATTTCATGTCATGTCTTATGGTTAGTCTCGGTGTCTTGCTTTATGGATTGTTTCTGGCCCATTCCCTGTTTCAGTTTTATATCTTATGCTTGCCTTTGATTCATGGCCAACTGGTTATGCTATTCCTTATTGTTGGCAAACCATTTTATGGATCATTTTAACTTTATAATGTTACCACTATCTTATGAGTGACAGATCCCCTTTGTTGACTTTCATGCCCCGTTACTGGTTCTTCATCTTCCGATGCATCGACATATCTTTTACACGGTCATTTTTCTTATTCTTCAATGACCCACCTTTGTTCGGTAGCTATCTGACCAGGTGTTTTCCACTAATGCCTTAAATGATCCCACCACCATTGTTGTTCTGTAGCTATCAAACCAGTTGTTTTCCACTAATGCTCTCAATTAAATGATCCCACCACCATTGTTATCAGACCAGTTGTTTTCCACGGAGTAGTACCTGGAAAATGTCTTTTTCACGGTAATCCTATTGTTTTGGGCTTGCAAAATCTGTAATTTATAGTAGTTTAGTATTGGTTTTGAAGTTAGAAATTGATTTACCACTATCAAAAGCCCAAATAAATAAATTCCGTTTCACCAATGTAACTCAGATCTCTCAAAATTTTGTGCGCCATTTTCCAAAAACCCAAATAAATTCTGTTTGAAAAAGGTAACCAAAGATTTCTCAAAATTTTTACCCTATGTTTCCAAAATTTCCACCAAATCCAACCTCCGGGTAAAATTGTGGGCTAGTTTGACTACGGGGTTTTCCCCTAATGGCGTAAATGATCCCACCATTATTGTTTTGCAGCTACTACGAAACAGCTGGTTCATCTCTGGCCACAGATAGATAGGAATACTGTTTTATCTGTGTATTGGTCAGTCGCCTATTTGGGTGCGCTCGCTAATCTCTTTATCATGATTGGTGTGGGTGTGCAGGACGTTGGTTGACAGAAGCTGTATGCGGACTGTTTCCGATTCTAATGCCCAGCTGTCAATAATTGTTTATACATAAAGTAAGAATTTCTTCTTTCTCCTGATATGACTACATTTATCTGACTGTTGGACTTATTCTCTTATTTACAGTTGCAAAATTCCCAACTTTTTTAGGATAAGATCTGATCCTGTTAAGTACTAAGACCTATTTTCCATTGCAGGTATCTTGACCAAATTCCTTTCATGGTTGGGATTATTTACGTCTTTGTCCCAAGCACGTAAATAAAAATTATTCTATTCTTTTCTATTATGATGATCATATATGTGTGCCAAACTGAGAGATGTAGAGATGGAGGACGGACGATCTATTGCGGGCCATAGCCATAGACCTTGAATACATCGACGAAAGATGTTGCAGCAGCAGAGTAGCATACCATGGAGGATATTCATGTGTAATACTTTGTAATAGCGAAACGTACTAGTGCGTTTTATTTTCCATTAAAATTAGTATGAAGGACTGGACTTGGATCATTGTAGCCACATGATTGTTACATTTAATATTTTGTTTGATTCCTGAAGTGAGAATCGTTACATAAAGCAGGAATTCTTTCCTGTGGAGTCACTTCTTCCTCTTCGGTCATGCTCAAAGACAAGTCTTTGGCGCTGTAATAAAATGGGAAAAAATCATGTTAATATGTAATTAATTCCGATTCTTTTCTAATAATGGTAATCGGATTTTTGTGAGTGGTCTTGCTCTTGGTTTATTAGCTAGATGAATACTAATATCTTCTTGTATTATATGATGGGATATATATAAAAATAAATAAAAAATAAATTTTATTTTGTAGAAAGTTAAAATTAGTTTATGGTACAAATTGTTTTTTATTTGATGTGATGTATTTGGCTTTTTCCTAAAACCTTACCATAAATTGTATAATGTTAAATTTAATTTTTGATTTCAAATTTTTGTGATCTGTCTTATTTGAAAAATTATTCTCCCAAATTAATTACACCAAAAAGTCTTTCAATTAAAAGTCCGCTTAATATTTCTAACAACGCTAAATATTTATAATTGGAAGGTTGACGAGAATAAATTTTTTGTCGACACGGAGAAGGGAATCAAAGAATTTTCTCTGGTTCATGCACAATTACAAATATGTTGTTGCAGGGTCCACCTTTATGCTTTAGAAAAATTACATTTAAAATAATAAGGCGTGGGTTGGGGACAAAAATTTAATTAAAAAGGTGGCCAGTATAATTACATTTAAAATAATAAGGCGTGGGTCGGGCACAAAAATTTAATAAAATAAGTGGCCAATTTTAATACGTGCTTGCTGTCATTGGAATCTTGCGAGAGCCACCCTCGTGACTCTCGACGTTGGTTTGTACGAGGCTTGAGTGAGCATGTTAGCTTTCAAGGAGATTTGATATAATTTAATTTTGTTTTTTATTAATAAAAATGAAATACTCGATTTTTATGTTTGAAATTTGGTTTAATAATTTTCGTTGAAATTATA
>APFE030481857.1:24335-38394 GCA_000404065.3 Pinus taeda
GAAAAATATAATTAATTAATAAATTTTGAAAATGAAAATGGATAATTCATTTTAATTATAGAAAATAATTTACAAAATGTTGAATAAGTTTTGATGTGTCAATAAAGTTTTTTTTTGGATGGTGATACTGATGATGTTTGACGACCACTAAGACCAATAGATCGACTTTAAGAAATTAATCCTAAAAAGCCCCCTTGGAACATAAGGAGCAAATAATGTTTAGGTTGTACCAAAGAATGTGGATGCCATCCACATTTAACTTTTAAATAAATATTAAAAAAAAGTGTAATTTGCTTTTCCATTTTGTACCACTAGAATTATGAAAGAATAATTTAAAGAATAATATGTACTTATAAATTCACAAAAACTCTACTTTAAAAAAATTGAACACAATGCTTTTCAACCTTATATAATCATGGAGAAAAAATCTATTGAGACAATCATGTGGAAACAATTCACCTAAACAGAAAGAGATAACATGATTTTTTAGGAAAAAATATTTATTTATTTGAAATGTTAATATGGTAACTTAAAAAAGGGGGATATCCAATTGAGTGTTTGCCTTATAGCTTAAAGGAAATATCTACTTGCAACATTAAGGGAATGTTGAAGGGAATTCGAGAATAGATATGTAGGATGAAGGAAGGAGATTGTGGAGTAGGAAATGATTATAAAGCTCTTCTTGAAGTAGGAGTTCATTGTCAAACCATTAATATCAATTATTGATGGTGATCTTCACTTGAATTGTGTGGATATTTGGGGATTGCAATGCTTCTCATGTTCATTGGGTGTCATGTACATTAATTGGTATAACATATGAAACATAATGTGTTTAACTCCACATGTTCCAAGGGAATTGTTTAGATCTAAATACTCATTAAAAGGAACACACCAATGCCAACCCTGTTCATGTCTATCAAATTTTTCCCTCCAAACTTAACTTTAACATTGTTGGCTTGGGGAAATAATAATATTATAATTCTAAATTGGAAAGAGATTTGATATGGATGGATGGAGAGAAAAGCTCATATTACATCTTTAAAAAGGAGCAATCTCCTTTGATTTAATTTTCTAGAATGAGGCAGTAATATGCATACAAGTGTGACACAACATATGTTGCATGGATGAATTTAGTGGGATTTTCACGCCTTCCTCTGTTGTACACCTTTGTTGGGTTGAATTCAACAAGACGTCATTCTTTTCTTTCTTTGTAAATTATATAATCCTTTAAAATAACCCTAGCCATTATGAAAACACTAGTGATACTAATGATATGAGGTAGATTACCTTTTTCCATTCAACATTTGTAGGACCCAAACTCTCACTAACTTCGTATGGGCCAAGGGTAGGACTTAATGATTTTTGACTTCAAGTTCTTGTTGATCTTTTTCCTTTTAGAAAATGGAGGTCAAAGATAACCTTGTACTATTTGTTTTGAAGGCTCTAAAGCGCATATCACTATTGTCCAATGGTCATGAGCTTATGGTTTTGTTGTAGATTATGATTGTCTTTGAAGAAAACAGTGATGCTATAAGTGTTAACGAGCCTCAACAGAGGCTAAAACCATTGTTTTGTGAGAATTACACATTAAGGGTTCATGGATGTTGATGAAGGACGCTGATGGGGTGTAGGATAAATGTAAATGACCCATGTTTTGGTGGGGTTTTCCACTTTTCAAGTTCCTTTATATATATATATATATATTTTTAATATTTTTAGAAATCATATTTTTGGGCTAGAGTTCAAAATTGCCATCATGAGCTTATCATTTTGTTGTAGATTAGAGTGAAGAAAACAATGATATTGCAAGCGTTAATGAGACAAAGGCTAAAACCATTGGTTTCTAAGGATTACATGTTAAGGGTTCATGGATGTTGATGAAGGAAGCCGATGGGGTGTAGGCTAAATGCTAGATAAAATGACCCATGTTTTACTAGGGTTTTCCACACTTTAAGTTATTTATTTGTTATTTATATAATTATTTTTAGATTTTTGGGCCAGAGTTTAGAATTGCTATCTCATCATAACAAAATTGCAATTTCAGCCACTTAGAGATGTGGTATAAAGGTTTTGGGGTCTCCAAATTGACCTAGAGTGTCAAAGTCACAATATCAACAATGGATTGTTCATAGTGAAAATGATTTCTATTTGTTGGATTTGGTAAGGATGGGGCATTTCAGCTAGCATTTAGTTGATGCCCATTGACAATAGCGGGGAGGAGAAAAGTAGTTGAGATTGGAGAATGTGGCATTGGCTTGCAAGTTGCAAGGATTTAAATTAATGTCATGATTAGAGCTTTTGAGGTTGACGCTGGAGGAGGAAGTGACAAAAAATTCTTCCTTTGTAAACAATGATTGTTTGAATTTTGAAGTGGCCAAACACACTCTCTCTATGTTAGAGGAGCTCCATTTTTATATAGATCCCTACTAACTTGCATCGCATTTGGTTTGTTGATTTCACCAATGATTTCAACAAGGAGGTTAGTATATTCCAAGTGGATGTTTGAACAAAACTTGCAGTGGTAAGCAGGATATGCAAACTAGTGTCATTTTGATGGGCCTCTCTAAGGATACAAAGACATTAAAGAAATTCCTTGGTGTAATAAATATTAGCAACAAATGGAATGTTTACATAGTATATTTAGTATGACTCATAATACATACAACCATTACACAAAAGAATGCTTTGAAAGGTAGCGATTGAAAAAACACTGATCTTTCCTCCATTGGTTGTATAAATGAAGCAATAACTAAACAAAGGAAGGACTAACACTTTCAATCCTATAAAGCTCACAAATAACATTTCATAATTTACTCCACTCCCCTGTTAACAAGAGCATCAGCGTTGTATTGCCAACTATGCATATATGGATGAAGCAAAACTTTTACAACTTTGCAACAAACAAAGAATATCTGTGATACACTAAGTCATCAAAATATTCAAAATAAGAGTTACTTGCAATCTTTTTGGATGAACATAATATCAATGCTTTTATTTCTGAATATATGAAGTGCTGAGCATAGCACTCTCTTCATCTATTTAATTCATTTATCAGAATTTCTTTGCATATTTGGATAACTTTTTTTGAAATGACATCAAAATTTAATTTAACACTCTTTAAAAATCACATCAAAATTTTATTTAATAAAGAAAGTAATGTAAGTATCCAAACCATTATTTTTATTGATGTAATCTATTCATTTGGATTAATCATACTTGAAAATTCAACTATCAAAATTTAATTTGACAAAGGTAGCAATGTAGGTATCCAAACCATTACTTATATCATTGATATAATCTATTCATTTAAATGAATGAAGAAAGTTCAACTATAAAAAATTAATTTGATGAAGTTAGTGATATAAGTATTTAAACTATTACTTATATTATTGATGTAATAATGAGTCATACTTAAAATTCAACAATCTAGTTTTTATTAATTTATTGTTATTAATTTTATCGTTTTAGATACTTTCGAAATCATTTCTTTCTCTAATTAAAATGATCCTTTAACCCATATTATGCGCTGAGACCTTTCGCTGATTATTTGTATTTAAGACCTTTCGCCATACTTTGTATTTAAGTCCCTTGTTCAAACTTGGAAAAATATCTTAAATGATTACACCTTCTAAAATGACTTTGGCGTTCGTGACCTCATGTAAAGTCCACCACATGCATTGAGAGCTTTGATAATACTTTATATTTGAAACCTTTTATTCAAACTAGTCATTTATACCCCAGAAAAAAATGGTCTCAAATTATTATACCCTCTGAAATGACCTTGACATCTCTAACCTCACATAGAGTGCATCCTTCAAGGTAATTGCCTTTTGAAATGCTTAAAGACAAATTTTCAATTCTAAGGAAATATTTATAAAGTTATTGGTATCATTTTAAATATTGGCAAGTTGAGTATTTATTTGGTAACTTGTATTTTTGGCTATTGGGATTATGTAATTTGAATGTTTATTGAGTAATCTGTATGAATTTGATTTTTAAAATGTAAATTTAAATAAAATAAATATTTGTTTTTGTTTAATGGTAGGGTAAAAGTTAATGAAATAAATGTTAATTAAGTTAAAAGTGGATAAATTTATTTATTTTTAAAATTTGATATTTATGTGTGATATTCTGTAATAGTGAAATGTAATACTGCGTTTGTGTTTTATTTTCAATTAAATTTAAAATTAGTATGAAAGATTGGATCAGAGCATCATAGCCCGATGATTGGTACATTTAATATTTCGTTTGATTCCTGAAGTGAGAATCGTTACATAAAAGCAAGAAATCTTTCATGTGAACTCACTTCTTCCTCTTCAATTGTGTGCTCAAAGACAAGTTTTTGACACTGCAATAAAATGAAAAAAGGCATGTTAATATGTAATTTTTTTTGTAATAATGACGATCATATTTTTGGGAGTGCTCTTTTTGGTTTAGCTAGATGAACCTGACATTTGATTCTTTGGTGTATTACAATATCAATAACATTTGGTAGAGAAAATGGGTATCACAATCTAATATGTTATGAATATTTTTGGGTAACATTTGGTAGAGGAAATGAGTATTATGATTTATGTTTGAATATTATTATGTTATTAGTATTATATATTAAGGGAAATATCTTTTTTTCAACTCTAGGGAGGGCCAGAGTGACGGTGAATACAACAAGCTATTACATCAATATTTATCATCCTGTCGCTCACACAGAATTGAACTTCGGTAAGCTAGCAAAATAACAACTATTCTACCCAACCGCCCAAGATAACACTTATTGATTGATACGTTAGAATATAGAAGAAGAAGAAGAAGTTATTTTAATGGCCACGAGACTAAATATAACCTATGGGGCATATTGCTTCTCTATATGGCTCTTGTATTCGATCCTTTTCTTGTGAAGTTTCACAATAAACGCTCTAAGCTTCTCGACAAACCCCTCACTAAATAGATTATCTCAAGAGCTAGCTTACCAAAATATTTGCATAACTTCCCTTGTTGTCTTTGAAGGCCTCACATTCTAAAATGAAATTCTTTTCTGTTTCCACTTTTCCGGAAGAGGAAAAAATACACATTCTTTCCTCCCACACTTATTTTGGCCTTTTCTAGTGCCCTGTTTCACAACGGAGTTGATGAGAAATAGTCCTTAATTAAGCAATAAAATTTTGGCTCTCCAAGAAATATCGCCCCCTATGTACACTTTTTTTTTTTATGATTATGAGTGGGATTAAACTCTTCAATATAATATTTTTTCTTTCTCCCTAGTTCCTTCTCCCAAGTACGTTTGTGGAACTTATCCATAACAAAAGCTTTTAACTCTTTATTGTTGTGGGACACATGCTCAAGCAAATACCCCATTTACTAAACCAATTGTTATTTTGCCGCATTCAAGTCTTCTTTCTTTTGCACAATATGTCATTAAACACAACCTTATGCCATCTACCCTCTTCTATTTTCTCAATTTTTTTTTAAATACCTTATGACTAGCACCATTGCAATTGCTTCAATAGGAGAAACGCCTGTTTCACTTAACAAGATAGCATAAGGAACTACACTTTTAATTTTGAATTTCTTTGTAATCAAACACTTTTGAATTTTCTCAATTTGTTTCCACTGCATGTTGGATTCACAGTGCACAATCGTAGAGAATCACTAAAAGCCCAAAAAGAGTTAAGAGTGGTTTTCTAGTCCCATAACTCTATCTTTCTACACCCATTTTGAAAAGCATAAAATGTTTTCCAACCCTCCAAAGTTCTTTTCTTTCTACATCCATCCTAGCTTAGATTTCTCTTGAAATCAGTTCTGAGGTATTTTTAATCCACAACTTCTTCCCGAATGCCTTCAAAATAGAACTAATGCTGGTTATTTTTCCTTTTATTAGATATAATTAATAAAAATAAGACATAATTTAATTAAATAATGACTTTGTTTTATTTGTTTTTTTTCCTTTGGTTTAAAACAGAACTAATGCTAGTTATATTTCCTTTTATAAGATACCATTAATAAAAATATGACCTAATATGTTGTGATTGAGAAAGCTTAACAATAACCTTTGTGAACTGCCTTTGTATTGTTCCATTGTAAACGATCTATGTAATATTACCTCTTTCTTGATTCTTGTTAATAACAGTGAAATAAAAAACCAAAAAAAATCAAATATATGTCCAGTAATTAGATAACAACACTCAATATTTTTATTGAAGTCTAGTAATTAGACAACAACACTCAATATTTTTATTTATAATTACAAGGTTAATGAGAATATTTTTCGTCGGCAGGGAACGGGGGGAATCAAAGAATTTTCTAATGCTCATGCACAATGACAAATGCCTGCTAGTAGCCGTGTTCAACATTGTTCCAGGGTCCACCTTTATGTTTTAAAAAATTACATATAAAATAATAAAGTTCAATTAAAAAAGTGCCCTATTTTTATTCGTGCTTAAAAAAAATTACATATAAAATACCAAAGTTTTATTAAAAAAGTGACCTATTTTATTTTAATACGTGCCTGCTGTCAGTGGAATCTTTTAGAACCAACCTTGTAATTCTCGATGTTGGTTGTATGAGGGTTAGCACTGGCATGTTGTTTCAGAGAGGGTAGTTAATTATATTATTTATTTACAAAAATGTATTTTTTGTTTGTTTGTAAGTAATTTTTGTCGATATTTAATTTCAATTTAATTAAATTAAGTTATTATTTTTACTGTAATTAATTAAAAATAATTATTTTTTTGTGGATATTTTTGTAATGTCATTTTTTATCTTTTTTTTTTTTTTTTTTGATCTTTTTGTGATTCCTCTTAATAATAAAAATTAAAAATAATTAAAAAGTTTATAAATTAAAATAAAATAAAAAATAATATAATGTGATGTGAATATTTTAATTTTGTTAAAATAAAATAAAATAAATTCTATTAAAATAGAAAAAGTCCATAGTATTGATGTGGAATATTGCTTATTTAAAGGGAATTGAATGAGTTTAGATTCAACTTAATTTTGGATCTACCAAGGGTTGAGAGGTATCAAATTTTCTTAGAGGCAAATTTCTTAGAGTGAAAAGAGATTTGATCCTTTTGGGCACTTGATAGATCTGAAATTAAAGATAGATCTAGGCTAGTTATATTATATAATATGAATATGAGACATTTATAATTTTCTTATGGTTAATATGCAATATTTACTATTATAATAAAATTTTAAAATAGTTTATTTTATCTCTATTTTTTATATATTCATTTAGATTATAAAAATACTAATTAAAATTATAAAATTACTTTAATTAAAAATATTTTATTATTTTATTTTAAAATAACATTTTTTTTTTTAACATATTAATAAGCTTTTATTTTTTAATAAGAAAAAATAATAGAGAAGTATATTTTTAACTTTATATAAATATAATTATTTTCACTATAGTAATGTGCTTTTCTACTTTGCATACACAAAACTATATATAAAAAAAACATTTTAAATAATAATATGTACTTATAAACTCACAAAAACACTAAAAATAATGATTTTTTTTTAACCTTTAAAAAATCCGTCTAGAGAATCATGTGGAAAAGATTCACCTAAAAAGTAAGAGATACAATGATTAAGTTAACCATGTATGGTTAAGAAAAAATCTTTATCTATTTGAAACTTTAATTCAGTGACTTGAAAAATAGGTATCTAATTGAGTGTTCATCTTATAACTTAAAAGGGATATCTACTTGCTAACATTAAGGGAATGTTAAAGGGAATTAGAGAATAGATATCTACGATGAGGTAAGGAGATTGTGGAGTTGTAATTGAAGTAGGGGTTTATGGACATACCATTAAACCTAGTATCTTGGTTGCTTGACTTTTGAAAAAGGGCAAGCAATAGTAATGGACAAAGGGGAATGTTAAAGGGAATGGAGGTTGAATATAAAGAATTAGGCATTAAGGAGATTGTGATTATCTATGGCATTGTAGGAAAGGATTATAAAGCTATTCCTGATGTAGGAGTTCATTGTCGAACCATAAATATCAACTAGTGATGGTGACCTTCACTTGAATTATGTGGAGATTTAAGGTTTGCAATACTTCTCATGCTCATTAGCTGGCACCCACTTTCATTGTTATATCATTGGAAACATAATGTGTTTACTCCACATGTTCCAAGGGGATTGTTTAGATATAAATGTTTATTCAAAGAAACACACCAATGCCAACTCTTGTGCATGACTACCAAAATTTGTTTGCACAAGGCCTTCAAGTGATTCCTCCAACCCCAACTTTGACACTTTTGGCTTAGGGATATAATAATACTAAAATTCTAAATTGGAAAGAGACTTTATATGGACGGATGGAGAACAATTCATAATACATACTATAAATGAGCGATCTCCTTTGATAGAATGAGGAAGTGATACACATGCAAGTTTGGCATAACATTTGTTGTGTGGATGGATTCAATGGGATTTTCATGCCTTCCTCTCTTGTACACCTTTGTTGGCTTGATTTCAATAAGATATCATTCTCTCCCTTCTTCGTAAACTATATAACATTCACAATAACACAAGCCATTATAAAAACACTTGTGATACAAATGATATGAGGTAGATTACCTTATTTCATTCCCAACGGCATTTGTAGGGCCCAAAATTTCTCTAACTTCTTTAAATGGGCCAAGGCTAGGGCTCAATGATTTTTGGCTTCTGTTGTAGCGGTTACAACCACCCTCCACAATTTTTGCTCACATGCAAATTTCAGAGCCTAATGTGGATCATGTGATTGATCGTTCCTTGGTCACTTATTGGCAAGCTAATGATCTGAAGCCCCCCTTCTTGATCTTGAGAGTTGTTCACGTTCTCATTTTTATGCAATAAGTGTCATATTTGGGCATAGGGTTATTGTTTTTCATGTAAAGGGAATGTTGTTCTACTTCAAGGGGAAATCTTGTGAGTATGGTTGTTCTCATTACATAGACATGTTTCACACTCACTTCATGCACTCTTGTCACGAAGGTTGTTGCATCAAGCAGAGTATGTATTACATGTTCTGGATGGTTCATGTTGTATCACTAAGTGTTCAAGTATGTGATCATAGTCAAGTTCTATCACCGTTTACATCAGTTTCATTGATCTCACACTTAGCCAATTTCTCGAGCAACCTAGCCTCATCCAGCTTTCCAGAACTGCACACTTCGCTTCTACAACCCTCAAGCTTTTTCCCTTGCCTACTTGAACTGTGCAATGTGAAAATTCCCCAGCCTCCCTTGGCATCCAAAACAATGCAGTGGTTTCCTCTAATGTCCTTCCCTAGCCGGAACCCACTGTCTTCAGAAACTGCACAGTATTGTCCCTCAGCTTCCGAGTCTATCTTGCATTCAGAAACTTCGCATAGGTTTCCTCCCAAGAACTCATCCATTAGCCTGCCTTACATTTAGAAAATATGCAGTATTGTTCCTCAGCTTCCCAGTTTGCCTTGCATTCAAAAACTACGCAGATGGGCCTCCTAAGGCCTCATCCCGCAATAATGTCTTGCATTTCAAAATTGCGTAGTGTTGTCCTAGCTGCCCAATCTGCCTTGCATTCAGAAACTGGGCAGATGGGCCTCCCAGGGACTCATTCAGGCAATAGTCATTGTCCATTGAAGCTGTGCAAATCTATCTCTCAGTGACCACAAGGAAAGATGACATGCCAGATGAATATCAAGGAGTTGATGAGAAAGACCAAGGAACCAAGTTATGACAAGAGATCAGGACCGCATGCAAACTACGTCGGATGCATAACCATCTTGAGTGTAAGTATGGTAAGTAAAGTACATATTTTTGAAGTACATATCTTAGTGTAGCTTGAAGTATTGTTTATCATCATCATAAACTTTTTTGTCTTCAATGACATGCATGTTTGCAAGCGCTAAAAGTCATTCAGTGTGTTTCCTTTACATGTCTTGCTCCCTTTCACTTGTTGGACCAACTATTTTCTTTGGCATGTTGATTTCTATGCCATGCTTGCAATATGGCTCTGGTGATTTTGAAGGTTCGACTTTGTGTGTTTGGGTTGTCTTAGCTATGTGAACACTCATCGCACTCACACAAAAAGTTGTAAGCACTGTCGTAGAAGTGTCGTCACGGTCGTCCGAAGGTCTATCCCAAGTGTCGCAATTGTCACTTTCACCATAGACAGTCCCACAGAGGGTTGTGATATGCTATGTTGTCTCGGTGATTTGTGTCGTCATGTACTTCCCCGGACCCTGACTAAGATTCCCTGCACAGTCTCAGCCCTTAGTGGTGCTACTCTGCTATCTGTAACTGCTCAGTGCTTGAGATTGTCCCCTGGGCTAGCTGCACTGCGCAATCCCAAAAATGAGCAGTTGTCTTCCTTCCTAGAACTACACAGAAATTGCCTCCATGACAAAACTGAACTGTGCATTTCTCAAGCACAGTCATCAAGCCTCCCTCTTTCCTGCCAGAATCCTGCGCTACTCTGAGACCTGGGTATGCACTATTCCCCAAAATTGCGCAAACATGCCCAACTAGTCATTTGTTTCCCTGTCTTGCACTGTTCTTAGAAATTACATAGAACTGCTCACTTGAATCTTGCTACCTTGCTCTGCACTACCTCCAGAAATTGTGTAGACATGTCTACTAGTCCCCTTGCTTCTTGTCTTGCATTGTCCTGGAAAACTGCGTAGCCATGTCTAACATTTCCCCCTTGTAGCCCTGTCATGCACTGTTCCTGAAAACTACGCAGAGCTGCCCAAAATGTCCCTCTGCAACCCAGCTATGTCTTCCCTCTGGAAACTATGCAAAACTTCCTAGCAATCCCCTATAGCCCCGTCTTGTCTTCCCTCTGGAAATTGCGCAAAAGATGCTCCCCTCGAGGTCCCATCTTGCAACTGACATTCATGACTATCACTTCACAATTTTGCCTTCGAGTGATATTTGCGCAATTTTTCCGGGCAGTGTAGGTTTCCCCCTTGGAATGCCTCATTTCGGCCTGAGATGCACTCTGCATTGTCTCAGTGAGTTGTCCTCCCTCCTTGTCTCCTAGAACAAGAGAACAATGCATCATGCTAGATTAAGAGGTTTTGGATTTGATGTCCTCTTGTCATAAGTGATTGTAGGAAAATGTACATTGAGGAACATGGCATGACGAGGAACAAGAAGAAGAAGGAGTGGATCCTAGAAGACTTGCTCGCAATTGAATGAACAAAAGAAGCACATCAAGCGACAAGCGAAAGAAACACATGCATGGAACTACTTGTGAAGGCCAAGACCATGGTGTTAGTGTCAGTCTTTCCAGCCTTCCTCTAGTGATCAAATATGCTCTTACAAAGTGGTCTCAGAGTGTCAAGGTCAAATTTTGTCATTTCAAAGAGTCTTCAAGCAAAATTTGGTCACTAGGCATTAGGTCTAGGGTTTGCTTTCACTCCTTCTAAAGTTGTCCAAATATCAGTCTATGTAACTATTTAGCTGAGTCTATCATCATTCATAGGGATTTCATTATCATGTCAATGTCTAATGAGTCATTTTACACCTTGTTCATGCTTCAGTTGCGCCTAGGTAAGGTCATTTCCTTCTCCTAGGGTTTTGAAGGCAATTTCTCTTGGACGGTCAAATCATCAGAAAAAATTGTATCCAGATGTTCATACACCTTCCCCTATCCTTCATGTACCTTATCAAACACTTCCCATCTCTGAGATCCCCCAAATTCCTCATTTTTCCACAAACCCTAGTTTCTTGCCACAACTTGGCAATTTTCTAGGCTAGGCAATTTTGGACCCCTTCCCCTCACTCGATCTCTGAGATTCCACTTTCCTTTGCTTCCTAACATCCCTAACTACTTCCAAAAATTTTCTCAAGAATTTAGAATCCCCCTATCCCCTTCATTTCGCTTCATTTTGACAAAATCCCTTGTTCCACACATCGGGATAAGTTTCACTCAAAAGATGTTTCAGAGCAATAAAAGATGAATTTTGGAAAAATGAGAGAGGTTTTTGTCCAAAACATGCCAAAGAATAAAAACCTCATTCACTTTTTACATAGGTGTCATGGTGTTAGAGAAATGTCAAAAATATCGATTCCTCAGGAGAATCGAATGCACCTCTGGAGTGACCTTGGGAAAATCAAATTTTATCCTAGCTTGGTTGGTCAAATGAATTTCATGATGATTCAAATTATAAATAGACATAAATATATTTCCAATGAGCTATCATGAGCTCAATTTGGAGTTGAGGAAGGCATTCAAACGTTGACTGCAACAACACTCTGCCTTGAGGCAGCCTCATTTGGCACATTTTGACCAGTCTTGGGAGATTTGATTTTTGGAAAGGCAAATGAACTCCAAATTGAAAAATTCTAGTTGTTTTGGAAATTATACTCAAATAACTTTCCAACGAGCTATCCTGTGCCTGATTTCGACACTGGGAAGGCCTCCAAATGCCTCGTGCAAAATGCACTATGTAGCTGGGTGCGCGCTACGCATCAGGGTGGGCACGCTACGCGTCAGGGGCGCGCTATGCATCAGCGCGATTTTCTCAGTGTAATTTTGTTCACGTGCTACGTGTTATAGGGGCGCTATGCGTTGGGCAAGGTGTGCTACGCGTTGGGTTTTTTGCCCAATAAACTGCCAGCAAGCTACCAAATCCTCTTTTCTCTCAAGCAAATTTCAGGTAGGCCTCTCCTCCGGGGCTAGTTTTGGTTTTGCAAGATGAATGAGAAATTAATATGTTAAAATGCCATGAAAATGAGAAGTCAAAACCTTACATCGCTGTGGAAGATTTAAAGAATTAATGGTGCTAGGGTTTCAAAATATTTTGCTGTCCAAGGTTTCCCATTTTTTATCCCTCTTTTCCCTCATCTTCATCAACATTCTCCTTCAAAATTTCCCATAAAATTTTATAATCTTCCTCTCTAAAATCCTTAAAACCTACTAAATTCCCAAACCCTACTTCCATCTTAAAGTTCCACAATATTATCTCTCGCGACTTCTTCACGGTGCCATAGCCACCCCATGAGATTGTCCATGATGAGGGAGGGCCTTCACATCAGTTTCACATTCCAGAGCCCGAGCATGTCAGCACTCCAGCATGTGTTACATATCAGAGAGGCCGCAGGGCCTTATTTGCATCTGCACGGTGAGTATTATCTCCACTCCAGGTGGAAGGGGTCTCGCTTTCTTCGTCAGCACAACGAGTGTTATCTCCACATCAGGTGGAAGGGGCCTCGCTTTCGACAACAGCACAGGTACAGGACAGAGGCAAGCAGCCCATGATTGATGAGGGGCCATCAGGTGATCCGGACATAGACATCATTGACCTTGACATCAGTCCTCCTAGCTCGGCGCTAAAGGAGATCATTCAGCAACAAAAGGCTGAAAATCACTTATTGCAGCAGAAGTTGGAAATGGCAAATTGGACAATCACCTACTTAGAGCAGCACAACAAGCAGTTAGAGGATGAACACACTCTTGATGAGTTGCGGAGGATCCGAGAAGACCATAACTTGGCTCGCAAGAGACCCAATGATTTGACACCTATTGAGCAAGGGTATATACTCATTCGGGTGAACACTCATTTAGAAAAGTTGATAGCCAAAGCCAATAGAGACAAAGATTTGCTTCGACACATGAAAAATCATTATTGGGCCCGCATGGATGTGTGCAAAGCAAAAATGAAGATACTTAAAGGACGATTGGCCAAGGCACTAAAACGGAGGAAAAGGCCCGATCCACTTCATATTTTGGATGAAGCCACCTTGAGGGAGCATGGTGCTCAATGATACACCTCCAGCTCAAAATATAGGAAATTTGGAGCAATTTTGGTCAATTTTGATTTTTTTTTTTTGTTAAAAACAAGTTTTTGCCCTCAACGCGTAGCGCGCCGCGCGATACCCTTAAGTTGGGGAGGTCCATTTCATGAAAACTCAGAATTTTCGGATTTTTCATGGCAAAATACACTTGCTCAGCCACTGCCAAGAAGTTTCATGGAGATTTGAGCCCTCAAAGGTCAAAAAACAAGCAAAAAATGACCTTCTGCCCCTTTTTGGACACACAGGAAGCAGTCTTGGGAGAATTCATTTTTGGAGGGGAAAATG
>APFE030481857.1:38731-92511 GCA_000404065.3 Pinus taeda
ATCATTATCTCTATTGAATCTTCTCTTATTAATCAAATGAAGTGTTAAGGTAGAATCCATGAAATTGCTATGCTCTGCCTTTAAATTTGTTTAATATTCTATGCTTTCTTCAGTTTAAGGAGAATCCTTGAGACCCCTTGCTCTCCTTAGCCTCTTACCGGTCTAATCTATCCATCTCATCTGCTTTAAGGCATCAAAACAATTGCCTATCTTGCCCCAAGTGGACCTCTGCAAAAACTGTGCCTCATCCCCGCACCCAAAATTGCTTTTCCCTTGATTTCAACAAAATCATAAAAAGTCAATCCTAAACTCTTTGTACTTAATGCCTAGCCTAAAATCAATCATCAATTCGGTCATCTCGAGCCTTCTTGATTACCTTTTGCCAGGTTTTGACCTGGAGAGAGCCCTCTCCTGTCCTCGTAGGGCTAGCTACGAGGCTGAGCGTGGTTTGATGTGGCCTTGAGTCTTGCCTTATTTCAGCCTAAGGCAGATTTGAGCGCTAACACATTGAAGACCCTGCAACACCAAGCTATGTGGAGATGAAGACAAAGTACATCCAAAGACACATCCATCACTTAACATCACAACAACTTGACACGGACACCACAGTAAGCCATTACATGTCAATAGTGTCATGTCGAGGTTTGTTATGAGTTGTCTCGGCCACCTCACTTCTATGAGATGTGACTAGTTGTAATCAAATGTAATGTAAAATTAAATTCCAAGTGTAGTTATTGGAATGCAAACACTCATATGTAATGTAAAGAGTTATATGTAATGAAGTTCAAGAGTCATGAGGGTAGTCCAAGAATCAAAGGGAATTTTAAGGGTCACTCCACCCTTCGCTATATATATAACCAAATAACTCAATAAAACAAGATTTTGGGAGCCAAGCTTTTGTTAGGCATTCCTTAGAGAGGGCTTGGAGAGTATTCTGATGAGCCTTGGCTTCTACACAGTGCAAAGCGAGTACATCTCTTTGGAGGAGCAAGAAGTGTTGACTATAACGTTCCACTATTGGGGCTAGTGGATGTCATGGTTGTATGTATGGATGGAACTTTCACTTTATATAATATAATAGTGCCAACATATTCTCATGCATATGTTGTTATTGTAGTTCGACTATTCTGGTTACTTTAGAAATGTATGTTGTTTTAACTTAGGCATTTATGTATGAAATATTTCATATACGATTCTATGAATCTTGTTGAAGAGTGTTGTTGGTTAACCCATCACTTTAGATTGTCGACTATTCTGCTTTACATCTTGTTATGTCATTTAGATCATGCGTTCCTTTAAGGTTGCGTACTATTACAAGCTTCTAAGGGACACATTTCCTTTTCCCTCTGTGTGATAGAACCCCCATGCATCTCTCTCGACTTGTTGCAAGGTCACACCCTTGCTTCCGATAAAGATATCCTGCTTACCTCTGCGTGCTATCTCAGTCAAGGCACTACCGTACTACCACTCTTGGGACTCCTACTCCAAACGGTTTGAGGTCTAGTTGGGATTTCTTACCAGGGAGATCCACTGACATGTTGGCGGTTCCAGCACCGTCAACCATTTAGAAAATGGAGGACAAATATACCCTTCTACTATTTGTTTTGAAGGCCCCAAAGTGCATACCACTATTTTCATATGGTCATGGGCTTGTGATTTTGTTGTAGATTATGTTGGTCTCTGAAGAAAACAATGATGTCGCAAGCGTTCATGAGATTTGATAGAGGCTAAAATCATTGGTTTGTGATAATTAAGCATTAAGGCTTCATGGATATTGATGAAGGAAGCTGATGAGGTGTAGGGTAAATCTCTAAATTGATCTAGTGTGTCAAAATTACAATATCAACAATGGATTGTTCATAGTGCAAATGTTTTCTATTTGTTGGATTTTGGCAAGGATGGGGAATTTTAGCTAGCATTTAGTTGATGCCAATGGACAATAGTCGGGAGGAGAAAATTAGTTGAGATTGGAGAATGTGGCATTGGCTTGTGAATTGCAAGGATTTAAATGTAATGTTGTGATTAGGAATTTTGAGGTTGAAGATGGAGGAGAAAGTGACAAGGAATTCTTCCTTCATGAACGATGGTTATTTGAATTATGAAGTGGCAAAAAATACTCTTGCTATGTTGGATGAACTCCATGTTTAATATATATGTCTATATTAACTTGTGTTGCATTTGGTTTGATGATTCCATTAATGCTTTCAACAAGGATTTAAGTATATGCCAAGAGGATGTCTAACCAAAACTTGGAGTGGTAAGAAATATGTAACAACCCCTCCCATATCTACCCATTTTCACCGACCTGCAACAGTAAACATGAGATGATGGCTACTATGACATGGCTTGACCTCCTAATTAAATTTAAGGAAGTGGAATTGACAAAACAAAACTTTATTGAGCTTCCTTAGGAGCTACAAGACCTCTAAGAGCTAAACCACCCCTCTAGGTGCCGAAACCATGAGTCAAATTTTTTTTTCACTAACCTGGAATCATAGTCGCAGGAATAACACTGCATCCATGTGACTACAGGCCTCCAATCACGTGCATAAGTCTGCAAGGTAGTGACTGCAATCTAGATTTCCAAATTCTGAGCATACAACCCCGAAATCTGAGCTATCCAGACTTTTGCCCAAAACTTGTTATAACTTTCCAGAATGATGAATGACACAAGGAAGAAGCCATTGATGCACAACTTAGTCAAGAACTTGACCTAACTAGGCCTAACCATGACAAACATTTCATCAAACACATTGTGAACATGTAATCTACAGGTTATAAATGCATATCTGAACATAGGGGTCTCGAACTTATCTGACATTCATCAAGAAGGTCTAATTCCCTCTCACAATAGTTGCAATAACATATATTAGCACATGCATTCATTAACCATTCATTAACAAATCAAACATATGAAGAGCCATGGCTAGAACCTATTATGAAACCATGCTTATAACTAGCATATAACATCCATCAAATCCACATAATAACAAGTACAAATACTGAAGAAATACAAGAGGAAAATATCTCTTATTAACATATGCAAAATCCAACCAAGTCAAGGACTTCCACATACCACTCGACCATAGATTGGGTTGAACCAAATATTTCTTTTAGCCAATCACCCCCATGCCATATTCCAAGCATGAATGTGGGACTCACAACAAAACAACTAGACTTCCTTAGGCTTTACGACAATCCCGCCAGAACTGGTCAAGGGAATCCTAGGCCTGAAACAAGAACCTACAAAACTAGGATTTACCACAATCTCGCCATTACCAGTCAAGGGATTTCTAGGCCCAAACAGAAAACTTACATTACTAGGCTTTACTGCAATCCATCCAAAACCAATCAAGGGATCACTAGGTACTAAATAAGCTTGGATGCCTATGGATTTCTTCACCAATACCTTGATGATTTTTCCCGTCTCCACCCTCAAGCTTTATCACAATCCCACCAAAACTAGTCAAGGGATTCCTAGGCCCTTGGTAATTATCCTGAGACCAGCTCACCTGGTTCCAAAACCATCCGACAATTTAAAGCTCAACCAATGAAAGAACCCCATTACACGATGGCTATCCAGAAATGGCAAGGAAAATATGAAACCATTGTCACGCTTGGGAAAACCCATGCTAATGACACCAAGAAAACAAAATACACACATGCATGCCAAAACTAGCAAGGATATCATACATGCAAATTGATACCTACAAGTAATCATGTTGTAGCCACTTGATCCAACTCTTCCTTTGTTGATCTTTGGTTTCCTTTGTTTTCTTGTCCTTCCCTTGCCTTCCTTTCTCCAATGCTAGAGAGCTCCAAGAATGCTCGAAGTGTACATGAGTATGAGAGAGAGAGAATAAAGAGAGAGCTTCAACCCAAAACTATCAAAAGGTTTTGAACTGATCCTCAGAAGCCTTTTTATCATTGAGTCCTCCATTTGGTTCATTTTCCTTAATTTTCCCTCAATTTTCCTTCTCATGCAATTTTGTGACCTTTCACCTTCCTCTTCTCCTAATTTCCTTTATTTTCATAAATAAAAATGCCAATTAATGCCTCTTTTCCTTTTCAAAGATTTTTCCAATTTCCATAGACATAATAAACCAAAATGAAACCCACTAGGGTGGTTTTCCCAACATTCAACCTGGAATATGTGTCCCATGACCTTGGTCTTATTTTTCCTTTATTAACTTTATTAAATGAACTTTAAGTCGGGGTTGTTACACAAGATATGAAAATTAGTGTCATTTTGATGGGTCTTTCTAAGGATAAAATTACATTAAAGAAATTCCTTGGTGTAATAAATGTTAACAACACATGGAATGTTTACATAGTATATTTAGTAAGCCTCATCATCCATACAACTATTATATAAGAGAACTCTTTAAAAGGTAGAGATTGATATTTTTTATCTTTCCTCCATTGGTTGTATAAATGAATAAAAAACTAAACAAAGGAAGGACTAACACTCTCAATCCCATAAATATCACAAATAACATTTCATCATTTACTTGGAAAACTCAGTGAAAAATGAGATTGCAAAGAATATATATATATATATAATATATATATATATATATATTTTTTTTTTGTATTCCTTGTTTATCCCAATATAAATATATTCCTCTATTATAAAGAGAATTACCATATGTGTTGTTGAAGTTGTAACTAGGTTTGGTCTTCATAATATATATTTATCATTGATGTATTTATTATAATTTTTCAAACATTTTCTTCATGCTAGAGCAAAAATAATTCATTTTGGGTCAAAATAAACTTAATTTCTGTCATGTCCCATTTAGACATTTAAAAGAGAAAGAATTTGAATTTTTAGTATGAGTCATAAGTCCACAAGATGACCAAGTCAATCGTCCTTGGACAAATGTTAGTCAAGCCCTCCAAGTGGCACCAATTCGACCGTCTTGGACCACTATATATTAGAGAGAAGACAACCTAAAACAAGTAGAATATTCCCTCATTGATTGAATCTTTGACTACTAAAGTTTGCAAGTGTGAGAGGGTTGTTTTTTCTATGGAAGGAGCCAAAATTTTCAGAGGTGATTACAGGTTGAAATACAACCTTAGTTGCAGACTTGAAATTCTAAAGTTTGACCATATTTGAAGTAGTTTGACCAACATTGATTTTGACTTTTGAGAGGTGACTTTGGAAGAGGGTTTGACTTGGTATCTGTTATAGCACCATTTACCACCCTTGGTAGATTTAATGCTCTATGATATGGCCTAGGGAAACCCTTCCCTACCAGACATGGTCCATTTGCTAAAAAATAGTGTTTTAAATCCCATACATGATTATGCCCTATCTAAAGCACGTGTACATGCAAGTTAGCCTATACCCAACCCAAATATATGTGTTAAAACATTAAAAAATAATAATCTCCCTTAATTCGAGCAGGGTTTACGAGTTTGGCATAGCCCGTGGCCCAACTGTTTCCGAGCTGAAAAAATTAATTTGGAGAAGTATAAATACATCTCCATGGGAAAGCCTAAAGGAAGAGGAATAATGAGATATTGATATTATAGTCGATTACATCCCTGATCAAGTCTAAAGATATCGTTGTGCCTTCTGCACTCCCAGTCATAGGAAACACCCGTTTCCTTCTTGAGATGTTCATCATCCCTTCATGACATCCTTGTGTATACTTATGGGGGAGGATCGCTAAGGCCTTGTTCTTGATGATTATGGCATTTATGCATTAATTTATGTCATGATTTTCTTATAAAATCTCATGTTAATGCTTATTTTCTTACATGTTTATATGATCTAATCTTGATATCATGAACATGCTTTCAATTATTTTTGGTGTATATTCTTTTCCTTGAATGAATTGCAGGTCTTAATGTGCAAGGAAGAAGTAGAGGGTTTGAACCTTACGAGAACAACCTCAAACGTAGGACCTACGGGTAAGACCTTCTGTCCCAAGTTTAACAGTTTAAGTATTAGGATTGCTTTTTTGTGTGTCTCTTTATGTTGTATGCCCTCCGCTTTGTTGGGGTTCCCAACCCAAGACCCTAGGGTGATTCTACCGAAAACATAATTGGTGAATCCAAAAGTTGTGAACTCATCCTTAGAAGCCTTTTTATCATTGAGGCCTCTATTTTCTTTATTTTCCTTCAATTTCCTCCTCATGAAATTTTGTGACCTTTCACCTTCCTTTTCTCTTATTCTCCTTTATTTTCATAAATAAAATTCCAATTAATGCTATTTTCCTTTTCCAATTCCTTTGTCAATTTCCATAGCCATTTATTAATAACAAGTGATCCCCATTGTTATATTGAATTTTGACTTATGTGGACAAAAATGAATTCGCTAGATCTAATGGTTTAATCTAGAACAACAAAGGACAAAAAGGATCAATGTTTTCCTTAAAGAGATTGGAATACATAAAAGAGACCTACTTGGAATCTGTAGTAAGTCCTCCTCTTCTCTTCACTTGTAAGCTCCAATCCTAGCTCCACGCGTTATAAATGGAACCTCCAATAATGACTAAAACAATCAAAGGAACTACAATACACACATCGCATCATCCAATACCTTTATTCAATGAGTCAACATGGAATTGAAATACAAGAGCATAAGCATAACACAAGTATAGGAAAACAACATGATTTTTGTATTAATAAATAAAGGAGAGAGTTACAACCATATATAAAAGCTGACCCTGTAGAAGTCTCCCAAATTGACTTGTCCTTCCTTGTCACAAAGCAAACCTTCACACTCAACCCTAATGGATGATTATTCCTTAAGCTAAAATAAGTAGCATGAGGCTACTTTCAATCTCCAAAGGCGAATCCAGAATCCATGTTAGGCAATAAATTTATAGGGTTACATAATAATTTAGGATTTACCAATGCAAACTTGAGATCCACTTATGAGGGAGGATAAGCTCAAGGGATAAGAGATAAGGTCTTCGAGATAGGATCATATATGAATTTGATATCTTTATCCATGGTAAATGGTTGAAACCACCTTAGAAGCTTCTAAAAGGAGAAGATTCAAAATTATTTTTTCATTTTCTCGAAATTCTAGAATCAACACACCTGTAGAAAGGAGAAACCTACATTGATTAACATTGGTGCTCATGTATGAGACTTTCACCCAACGTAGGTGGACAAACATACAGGGTACATGGGGGATAAAAACATGTTTTTTGAGCAGATAGACCCAAAAAATCATGCTTTTTGGAGAGATGATGCTTAGGGATTTGCAAAGGGATTATGACAAAGTGTCCAAGGTTGTTGATTGATCCGGTTTTTAGGTATTTTTGGCTAATGTGACAGAATGACTTGTAATAGATTGCACCCTAAAGTACAAAGTCAAAATAAATGATTGAGGACTGAAGTTCTTTACCTTGTGACAAATCCAGATCAAGAACAAATTGTGCGAAATCATCATATGTTACAATACATAATATCCTCATGATATCATTGCTGATGGAGGTATACCCATGCTTAACATATAAGTCAATATTACATGTACAATCCTTAAGAAGTCTCGTCCACTGATGAAATAGTGTGGACCCATGCTTGGATGATTGTCTGAATGATCATAACCATCATACTTTGTAATCTTGTATGAATATTGAAATCACAGCCTGGATGGATGGAACTAGATCTGGGGTCTTCTACCTCGTCACTCAATAGTACTAGTCTAACCATGTCAATAAATGAGCTAGAGTCAAACATGGTAGACATCATCTGATTACCGACCAATGATGTAAGATGTTAACAGATGTGAGAGGAACCACCATTGATGTTAATGACTCTCAAGGTATTATAGTACAATCAATGTGGTGTGAATAGATGAGTCGAAGTCGAACACCACATAAAATATTCCAGTCGAAGGCCAATGATGAGGACCTATCGCCGAGAGCAAGGAAACTCACCATTGATATATGCAAGCTCCAAGTTACCAAAGGGAGTTTCTAAGTCAACCCCCGGGATAATGAGCTGTTGTCGAGAGGAAGTGACCCATCGCAGGAGGGCCTTGATGTATCCCCTATAAATGACACGAAATGGGCATCAAGACTTGAGATAGAATGACGTTGATGAAGAGCTGGTTCAACAATGATAGCCATGAAAGAAGGCTTTAAGAGTATTTTAGTAGATATCAACTGAAGGACTTCTCTTGAACATATCTTCAACACTTTATGGAGTTGGAAGCATTGACCAAAAACCAATTATGGAGGCTTTGGATATGGTGTGATGAATGAAAGAGATGAGAAATTTTCCCAACCCAATAATCACAGAGATGAAGTAAAAGAGTATCATGTTCAAGTGACTCACTGCCATTAATAGGTTAAATATCCCATTTTCCAAATTTCCCTAGACATTTATGGTGAGTACCTCTTTATTTATGATTTCATACTTCTAAGATCATTATCTTGTTTCAAATATTTTTCCAGATCCATCACATTTTATGACAAGCTTGAGGAGGATAACATATGCTTTATCTATAAGTTCATCCTTCAGATGAATCCTTTTGAGTATTTTGAACTCTAAGATGGAGTGGTTCGTTCCCATCCTGTTCGATGAGTCCGATGTTGTTTGATGATTTTATGAGTCCAATGAAGGTGTAACTCGACTTTTTTTTCATGTTTAGAGAGTTTAAAAAAGAGGTGGAAAATAGAACTCCAAAGGTTCATTTTCATAAGTTTGTCTCTTGAGTCTGAAAAGGAAGAAAACAATAGTTAGGAGAACCTTTTAGTAATCTTCGACTAAAGTATTCCTTTTTCGTAAATAGTATTTCCCATTCTAAAAAAGGGTTAAACTTATACTGATTAGATGTATTTTAATTTAATTTAATGAGTTCGAAAGGACAAGTGCTCAACAATTTTTTCATATTTAGGGAGTATAAAATGAGTTGAAAGAGGACTCAAAGTGGTTCTTTTTTTCGTGAGTTTCCAGAGCTCGAAAAAAACGTTAAAAGTATGCTTTTTCATCAAAATGGCATGTTCAAAACATCATCAAAAGATTAAAAATACATGTAATATGGTAAAATTAGGTCAAAAAAATATAATTAAATAATAATTAAATTGACCATAAATAGGCAAAAAGTAAATTCATTTTTACCATTTTCATTTTTACCTCTTTTGAGTAAGCTATGAGTGTTTTTTACCCTTAATCTTCAACAAGTAATTGTAGCCAAACCAGTGGACCATTTTGAGTGCTGTCAGTTCCAGGTAGGAGCTCGATCCTTTCTCTTTCTTTTCATGATTTCCATTTTTGGTTTCATGTAAATTTTTGAAAGTTTTTAGTGATTTAGGGTCTTAGATTTTCACCCTAGGTCTAGCACACCCCTGCAGTATCAAAAAGTGTGCGGGGATTTATTAGTTAACACTGAGAAGAGTACCTCAATGCACCCTCCCTTAAAGGGGAAGTGTGCTGTGGTGCCCTGTCCTCCTAAAATAAGGTGCAATCCAGAAAAGAAATTTTTATCTTTCACTTGAGTTTCTCTCATATTTTTGCATAAGATTCTTCTCTAAGTGTCTCTCTCATGGTATTGTAGATATTTATCGGAGAAAAAATGATTCTACTTTGGAGAGAAAGAGAACATGAGTCCAAAGATTTAGAAGCTACTAATGACCCAAAAAAAATACAAGCCTTAAGGAGTTGTGGACTCCTTAAGTTTTTCTAGCTTCCAGGGATGAGAGAGCAACTAGAGTTACTGGAATATCTAGTCAGGGCATGGGATATTCAAGGAAAATGCTTCAGGATTGGAGCACATACTCTCAGGATAAAGGTTGAGGACATTTATTTTTTGACAAGATTATCTCAAAGAGGAGCTACTGTCTCATTGTCTGGGATCAGAAGAGGTGGTGGATCCATCAAGGATTATATAAATACTCACTGTAGACCTTGTTATCAACCAACAAAGGATGGGAATATAGAGATTAAGGATGTGACTTGACTACCACTCAAGACGATCCCTTTCACCATTGTTCAGTTGGCTGGCAGTTCCACTTGGAATTTGACCAGCAAGTCCCACATACAATATGCATTGGAATGGATATAACGTACTGTATTTAACTGAAGTGAACGAGTGTTGGCTAATTTTAAGGAAAAACTCAATAAGGAAAAGGATGGGCGACTGAAGAACTTTGGGTATGAATCTATTTTGATATAATTTCTATAGAGAGGATTCCACTACTTTGATCTCAACATATTGGTCTTGAGCTTCCAGATCCTAGAGTTTCACAGAAGAGGCAATGGGTAGATCTGATGTCTCGTCACGCAGGTGCATCTTTGATGAGTTTCATGCCTACTTTCTTCCAATGGCTATGATTGCAACTCATTATGGTCAATGAATATCCTATGCCAGAGCTGATTTCTGAGGATATCCAAAGCTCGTTTTACCTGAAGGCAAGTAATGGAGTGATATAGGTAAAATGATATCATTTTCAATATATTTTTTTGATTTTACAATTTTTTTGATGTTTTTATGTGTCAGAGACTAACTATTGATTCCATATGCAGATATCGAACCAATACGACCAGTAGGCTCCTCATATCTTCAACGATGAGGAGAGCCAGAAACTGCACTAATAGGAGCCACAGTTGTTGCAGGGGCAGAGGAGGAGATACATGATCTCAACATAGCCGAGACTCTCACCGAGTTCGAGTGTCATGTCGAGGGTCTGAACCATAGTGTACCAAAGACCGGGGTTGATGAGAACCCCATGCACTTACAATGATACACTATTGGGGTACAAGGGAGCCTCAGTCAACTATTGTGCAAGGTTTCCCATGCGGTTTTCTACTATCACGGTCATCATTGGGACTAGTCTACTAGGAGGCCATAGAGAATATTTTGTCTGCATGTATTTTAATAGTATATGTCGTGTGGCCATATTACGCATTAAGGGTTCATGGATGTTGATGAAGGAAGCTGATGGAATGTAGGATAAATGCAAATGGTCCATGTTTTTGTGAGGTTTATTTATTTATTTTATTTTTTATTTTTTATATTTTATTTTTATTATTTTATATTTATATTATTATTATTATTATTATTTATATTATTTATTTATTTATTTTATTTCCAGATTTTTGGGGTAGAGTTCAAAATTGCTATCATGAGCTTATGATTTTGTTGTAGATTAGGACTTTAAAGAAAACAATGATATTGCAAATGATAATGAGCTTCAACAAAGGCTAAAACAATTGGTTTGAATTACACATTAAGGGTTCATGGATGTTGATGAAGGAAGTTGATGGGGTGTAGGCTAAATTCTAGATAAAATGACCCATGTTTTACTAGGGTTTTCGACTTTTTAAGTTATTTATTTAATTTTTGGGGTTTTCGGGTCTCCAAATTGGCCTAGAGTGTCAAAATTGCAATATCAACAATGGATTGTTCATAGTTCAAATGATTTCTATTTGTTGGATTTTGGCAAGGATGGGGCATTTTAGCTAGCGTTTAGTTGATGCACATTAACAATAGCAGGGAGGAGAAAAGTAGTTAAGATTGGAGAATGTGGCACTGGTTTTGCAAATTGCATGGATTTAAATTAATGTGACGATTAGAGCTTTTGAGGTTGACGTTGGAGGAGGAAGTGACAATAAATTCTTCCTTTGTGAACAATGGTTGTTTGAATTTTGAAGTGGCCAAACAAATTCTCTCTATGTTAGAGGAGCTCCATTTTTATATAGATCCCTACTAACTCGCGTTGCATTTGATTTTATGATTTCACCAATGATTTCAACAAGGAGGTTAGTATATTCCAAGTGAATGTTTGACCAAAACTTGGAGTGGTAAGCAAGATATCCAAACTAGTGTCATTTTGATGGGCCTTTCTAAAGATACAACGACATTAATGAAATGCCTTGGTGTAATAAATATTAGCAACAATGGAATGCTTACATAGTATATTTAGTATGATTCATAATACATACAACCATCACATAAGAGAATGCTTTGAAAGGTATCAATTGAAAAAAAACTAATCTTTCCTCCATTGTTTGTATAGATGAAGCACTAACTAAACAAAGGAAGGACTAACACTCTCAATAATATAAAGCTCACAAACAACATTTCGTAATTTACTTGACTCCTCTAATAACAATAACGTCACTATTGTGTTTCCAACTATGCATATATGGATGAAGCAAAAACTTTTACATCTTTGCAACAAACAAATAATATCTTAGAGTGATACATTAATTCATTAATGTGTTATGAGATTCATAGCTCTATGAATATGAACAACCCCTTTTAAGTATCCTAATAACAATAAAAAAAACCCCTCTATTATTAAGTTTTTAATATTCAAAATAAGAGTTAGGTATAAACTTTTTGGATGAACATAATATCAATGCTTTTATTTGTGAATATATGAAGTTGTAAGCAAAGCACTCTCTTGATCTATTTAATTCATTTATCAAAATCCCTTTATATATTTGGATAACTCTTTTTGACATGACATCAAAATTTAATTTGATACTCTTTAAAAAAGACATCAAAATTTGATTTGATAAAGAAAGTGATGAAGTATCCCAACCATTACTTTTATTGATGTAATCTATTTATTTGAATTAATCATACTTGAAAATTCTACTATCAAAATTTAATTTGATGAAGGTAGTGATATAGATATCTGAACCATTACTTGTATTATTGATATAGTCTATTCCTCTAAATAAATCATACTTGAAAGTTCAACTATATAAAAATTTAATTTGATGAAGATAATGATGTAGATATTTGAACCATTACTTTGTATTATTAATGTAATTTATTCATTTAAATGAATTATATTTAAAAGTTCAACTATCTAAAAACAACTTAATTTTATTATTTTAAATACCTTTAAAATCTTTTTTGGACTAAAATGAAATTATTTCATTTACCTTTTTAAAAGATTTTGCTTAATAACTTAAGTGAATTTGATTTGTTTTGTTTATAACAAATTTGTTGAGTATGCTATAGTATAATATTCTATATCATAATAAAAAACTATTAATGAATCAAAATATTCTCATTGAGTATAAGACAAACAAGCATAAGTTAAAGTTTATATTAGAAAAAGATGAATAATAATTTTGAATTAAAAGGATGTATACATTGTTGAAAGGAGTTCAGACCTAAGTTGTCTCATAAAAAATTCCTTAAAAAGTTGATTAATAATTTTTGAATTAATAAGATATATATAATTTTGAAAGGGGTTCAGCCATAATTTGTCCCCTAAAATGGTCTCAAATTATTATACCCTCTAAAATGACCTTGACGTCTCTAACCTCACATAGATTCCCTCCTTCAAGGTAATTAATTGCCTTTTTGTATTTTAGTCCTTTGTTCAAACATAGTGATTTACACCCACGAAAAATTATCTTAAATGATTAGACCTTCTAAAATGACCTTGGCATTCGTGACCTCACATAAAGTCCACCACATGCGTTGAGAGCTTTGATAATACTTTGTATTTGAATCCTTTATTCAAACTCTAACCTCACATAGATTCCCTCCTTCCAAGGTTAATACAACTTTTCAATTCTAACGAAGTCTTTATAAGTCACTCTTGAAAATTTCCATCGTTGAAAAGTTGTGAGCTAAGTCGCATGGTTCAGGGTTAAGTTTGGGTTAGGTAATGATTAGATTAAGTTTGGGTTCGGTAATGATTAGATTCTGTTCGAGGGTTAAGTTAATGAAATAAATGTTAATTAAGTTAAAAATAAATAAATTTATTTATTTTTAAAATTTGATATTCATGTGTGATATTTTGTAATAGCTAAATGTATTATTGAGTCTTTTTTTTGCTAATGCAAGAGTCAGACTTTCTATTCAATAATTACAAAATAAAGTACAGAGAGTAGTACAAAATTTTTAGACTTTGAGAAAAAAGGAAAACTACAAAACAACTTTACACTGGCCCAATCTAAACAACTAACGAACCTCCAAAGAAGGAAAGAAGAAAAAGGAGTAGGGCCAAGAATAACCCCTAAAAAAGCATCAGATGGCCCAAACCACATCGACGGATCACAGAATGGGGAGACCAAAGGGCAAGGTCTTTACAAATAGCAATATGCGATAGCGATCAGATCACATCACAATATCGCATCGGTGGAAACCAAGGAGTGGAGCCTTTACACCTTCATATGTGCGATGCGATGATGCAGACCCAAACCACATTGGCGGATCGCAGAAAGGGGAGACCAAAGGGCAAGGCCGTTACAATTAGTAATATGTGAATGCGATCAGATCGCATCGCAATATCGCATCGGCGAAAACCAAGGGGCAGAGCCTTTACACCTTCATATGTGCGATGCGATGATGCGGACCCGACGGTGTTCAAAATATTAATTGATAATATTTGAAGCCTGTCCTCTAAAAAACATGACCGTGGGACATGACCACACAATCAAACGGTTATAGACCCATGCCGCAGGAGAAAACCGCCCGCCAAAAGCTGATCAATCCGCACCATTGAAACACCTTAAAGAGATATGACGGAGGAGTAGGATATCGCACCTACCAACTTACACAGAAGTTAGCGTGTGATAACGGTGGTAAACCTCCCGACCCTAACTCCACATGGCACCACCTGAGTGGGATCGCTCCCAAAAAGCAGAAACCACTTACCACTTGAGCGAGTTGCGATCATTGGAAAACCACCCAGGTTGTAGAAAGAAAGATCGAGAAAAAGAAACATTGGTTTCACGGTTAACAGGAATTCTTTGATCCTCGACGAATACCGCGACGACCCTTCAAGATCCGAAGCATTAAGCAAACTACTCTTCCCTATCGGCGTCCCTAGAAGCAACATTTATCCTTGTCAAAACAACTGTAATCCCCGTCCATCCCTTGAACCGGGAAACCCCCGTTATCTTGTCCGAACCAGAAACAAAAAACCCCATTGAGAGCATGCCTTTGTGCCAACCCCCGCTGGTTGACCATACCTGTCTCCATTGCTCTCTTAAGGAACATAGTATTGTCTTCAATGGCTTGCTTTTGACAGTCCATTTTTAGCCTGTTGTTAGGGAAATCACACCAATTCATCACTGCCCTGTTGTCTGTGTAGACAAATCCTTGATTAGCTAGCAAATCTGCGAGCTTGTTGGCCTTTCTTCTCACATGTGCAAATCTGATTGTTCTCAGGCTCTGTAGATGATTATGAATCCGTTGGAAGACTTGAATAAGCCTCCAATTTGAAGAGGCTTTTTCTGGTCTTGTTCCCCACCTTATTCTTCTGATAGAGTTGATGACAATTTCGGAGTCCGCTTCAATGATTATGTTTTGCTGATTTTCCTGAACTAGGAACTCAAGACTTTGCTCCATGGCCATTAGCTCTGCCATGTTGTTGGTAGTTTTTCCTAAGTTTCCATAAAAGATGAAAAGAATATCTCCCTTGTCGTCTCTTAACCCCTCCATGCCTTGCCTTGCCCAGATTACCTTTGGAGGCCCCATCGATGTTGAATTTGAGAAAGCCCTTAGGGGGAGGATGCCAGAAGTCAAGTTCTGAGTCCCCCACTGACCCATTCTTAACAGAGCCCTGAGGAACCAGTCCCTGCAAATCTAGCATGTAGAGAATCCTCCAGTCTATAGCCGAAGGAGGGTTCGAGGGAAGATTTTTGATGTTGATACTAACCGTTTCCTTAATCTGTTTTAGGATTCTATCAAAGATGTTCTGGGAAGAATTCTTAACATTCTTGAATATCTTGTTGTTCCTTTCTTTCCAAACATTCCAGATTATGAAACTTGGAGTAAGAGCCCAAGCAGAACCAAGAACTTCATTATCCGAAAAGTTCTTTCTCCATTTGGTTAGGGTGTTGAAAAGGCTTCCCATATCTCTGTTAGATTGTTGGAAGATGACTGCAAAAGAATCCCATAATCCAGAGGTGAAAGAGAAATTGTTAAGAAGATGCTCGATGGTTTCCTCTTGGGCCTCACAGAGCTGGCATCTAGAAGGCCCTAGGAATCCCCTTTTCCTATATTATCCTAGGTCAAGAGTTTCCTTTGAAGAACCAGCAACAAAAAGAGTTTACTTTTCATCCAGCCCGAATGTTTCCAAAGGTTTTGCCATAACCTATTAGGAGCATGGGGATCGAGCTCAAGGAGAATGAGTTTAGCCTCTTTAAGATTGAAGTTCCCTTCATTGTTGTTGCCCCATCTCAATTGGTCATGCCCCCTAGAAACTAGAATTTTCCTTTGCTTCAACATTTTCATCAGTCTTTTAGCTTTGGTTAAAAGATGTCTGTCCTCTCGGAGGTCTAAATTTCGCCAATTTCTCCACTTCCTCGCACTATTGGTTTGATCCCAAAAATCCCTGACTTGGGTGAGCTCCTTAGCATCAGTCTCTGCTTTGAGGTCCTTCAAGTTCTCCTATAAGAGAATAGGTTCTTGTTGCCATCTATCCTCCCAAAATAAGGCCAAGTCTCCTCTCTAATTTCCTAGAAGCTACGGTCTTGAATCAATCTTCTGTTATCCCAAGCTTTGTTCCAAATATGAGAACCTCTTATATTCCCATCCATCCATATGCGTTCATTAATAGTCCAAGTACTTGCATATCTTTCTTTCCAAGTAATGGCCCATTGTGCTTCCTTTATCCATCTCCACCAAAGTTTAGCCCCTAAAACCTTACAAAGAATCTCAGGATCATATAATCCAAGACCCCCGTGGTTTTTGGGTTTGCAAATTGTGTCCTAGGCAACTAAGGCCCATTTCTTCTTATCTTCCCCCTTGCCCCAAAGGAAGTCTCTTTGTATGTTTCTCATTTGATTCAGGATACCTTTGGCAGCAGGGATGGCCGAAAGCATAAAGATTGGAATTTAATGAAGCACAACCTTTGTGAGGACCAATCTACCAGCCAAATTTAAAGATCTTATAGTCCATTTCTTGGTTTTGTCATGCAGCTTACTGATAACCGGTTCCCAAATACTTTTGTGGAGTGGTCTAGTAGTTAAAGGCACCCCCAGATATTTCGAGGGGAGAGAATCTCTTTGGAAACCCAAAATTTTGGAAATGTTCCTCTCAATAGCAATATGAGTATTAAAGAAAAAGATCTTAGATTTCGAAAGATTAACTTCCAAGCCAGAGGCCTTGGCAAAGTCCTTAAGGATATGTTTGTAGGCAAGAGCTTCTTTGACAGTTGGTATTCCTTGCAGCATGGTGTCATCGACAAATTGTTGATGGGTTAAGGCTTGACCATTGTCAGAGAGTTGTATACCCCTGACCTTACTAGCATCATTAGCATCCTTTATGGCTCTGCCTAGACCTTTCATCATTAGATTGAAGAGAAAAGGATAAAGGGGATCACCCTGCCTGAGGCCTCTAGATGGGGTAAAAGTCTCCTAGGGAGAGCCATTGACAAGAATTGAAAAACTAGAAGAAGTGATCAAAGCCAGGATCCATCTTACCCAATTGTGATCAAACCCAAAAGCTATAAGAACCTTCCTGATATAGTTCCAACTAAGTTTATCATAAGCTTTGGCTATATCAAGTTTCATGATCATACCAGATTTTTTCTTACTAGTCAGCGTGTGCACCACTTCATGTGCCTGGATGATATTATTAAGAATTTGTCTTCCTTCCACATATCCTGATTGTTCCCTTGAAATTAATGTAGGTAAGAGGGGTTTGAGTTTGTTTGCTACCACCTTTGATATTATTTTGTAAACCACATTGCATAGAGCTATCGGCCTGAATCTATTTGGGGTTTGTGCTTGCTCCTGTTTAGGGATTAGGGCTATAAAAGAGGAATTCAGAGCTTTCAAAATGGTTCTATGCTTCCTGGAGTCTTCCACTAGCTGTAGAATATCCTGTTTGACGATATTCCAGCAAGCTTTAAAGAAATTGACATTGAAACCATCCGGGCCTGGCGCCTTACCATTCTGCATTTCTTTGAGAACCCCACTAACCTCCTCTTCTGTCACAGGCCTATAAAGGTTAACATTGTCCTCTCTAGAGACTATCCTAGGAATGTTCTTGGTGATTTTCTAGATGTAGAGTTCCCTGTCATAACAGGTTTCCTGAGTTAAGTTTCTAAAGTGCTGGAGTAACACTGCCTCTATTTCTTCATGAGAATTGAGATTGTTTCCTCTTTCATCCTTAATCAGAGAAATTCTATTATGTGCTCGATTAGCCAAGGTGGATTTGTGAAAATATCTGGTATTGCGTTCACCTTCTTTAGCCATTGGATTCTAGATTTCTTTTTTTCCAGAAAAGTTCCTCTTGACTACATAAATTCTCCCATTGTTGTTGATATCTAGTGGCTTGATCTTGTCGAACTTTGTCATGGCCTTCTTTAATGAGGCCTTGGTTAAGTTCATGCAGTTTACTTTCAATCATCTTTTTCTCTTCAAAGATATTGCCGAATTCAATCTTGTTCTAGTCCTTGAGCTATAGCTTGATGTGTTTTAATCTTTTCTGAAGGATAAACATTTTGGAACCCTGAATATTTAAATCCTCTGCCCACCACTTGGTTACATTGCTGAAGAAATCTGGGTGGGAGAGCCAAATATTTTCAAATCTAAAAGGTCTGTTCCCAGGTTTACCAATGCCCTGCACCTCCATTTGTATCAGCTAGTGATTAGAACCCACAAAGGGTAGCACTCCAACTACCATTTCCTTGTCATTGAGCATAAGATCTTCTGAGATTATGAATCTGTCTAACTTGGAGGCTACTTGAGACTCTCCTCCTCTTTTATTGTTCCATGTGAAGATGCCATTGTGCATTTCAATGTCCACCAACCTCATTTCATCAATAAAGGTTTGAAAATCTACAGAGTCTCTGCCTAGAACTCTGGTTCCTCTTTTTTTTTTCGTGAGTGACTTAATCATGTTGAAATCACCCCTTAAAATCTAGGGTATTCCTGCATGTCTGTTTCTGAGAGTCTCTAGAGAATTGTGAAGCCTTAGTTTAGCCTCCATTCTCTGTGGGCCATATATATTTGTAACCAGATAGGTTTCCTGAACTCCTACTGGTTGAAAAACTGCAGATAAATAATCTCGTGATACCTCCGCATCTATTAAGTCCATCTTTTGTGGATTCCACAGAGTGAGAATACCTCCTGCTGTATTCTCTGCCTTGACTTCCAGAAACTCAAATTTATTGAGCCATTTACTATGCATATCTCTTATCTTCTGAATGGAACACTTGGTCTCCTGTATATGAAAATCACATCCAGAGATGCTTGTTTCATTCTATTACTCAGTAACCTTTGTTTTCTTCTACTACCTAGACCTCTGATATTCCAGGAAGTGAACTTCATAATTAAATATTAGTAAAGGAGTAAATAGATAGGTCTTTCATCTTACCTGAGTTTATCATTAGCTTTCTGCATTCCATCAACAACTCATTATGCTTTTTTCTACCCCTCTTCTTTCCTGGGATTCTGGGTGTTAGTCCTGCCAAATTTTTCATCGCCTTCACTCCTTCGTTGCCTTGTCTTTCTTTGTGATTGAGTCTATTCAATCATTTAGTTTGGGTCCTCCATAAAAACAACTGCTGAACCCTGTTGAATTATCTTGTAGGTAATGAGTCTAGCCCTTCTTTGGTTCCTTGATTCAAAAAACTTTCTAAATCTAGGTTTTCTTTCTCAAGGATTTCTTAGAGATCTTGGTCCTCCATATCTGTCTCACTTTGGGTCATGTCAAGATCCATCGCCTGTTCAGTGTTGCTCATCAGAAGTTCTTTCATATTGTTATTCTCTTGTATTTGCTCCTTTTCTTTTTCTTTCTCTTCCTCCACCGTGTTACCCGCTTTTGCTTTATCAATATCTGTAGGATCTACGTCTGCTTCGAGGGTTTGGAACTTGTTCTGGTTAACATGTTGCTCTTTGGATTTGCTTGTTCTTAGTCCTCTTTTGCTCCCTTTTCCTCTGTGTACCACCTTGAAGAAGCTTTCTGGATCCTTCATTATATTAGCTTTATTTTTCTCCTCTATCTTATTGATGGGGCAGTCTCTGACCAGATGTCCATGCTCGTGACATTTGTGACATCTGAAAGGAATGTGTTCGTAATCTACTATTTGTGTCCATTCCTCATCAAACACTTCCAGAATAAACTCATCCGGCAGCGCTTTAGAGAGATCCATCTCCACACATATTCTAGCAAAGGAGGTATACTTTCTCCTTCTAGTGGCCTCAGAAACTTTGACAAAACGCCCTAACTTGTTTCCTATGGCTGATAGAGATTCTGTTTGCCAGTAATAAAGGGGTAAAGAGTAGAGTCTTACCCAGACTGGGACTGAGGTAAAACTTTCATGTTCCAGAACAAATTTCATGATCCATGACCTCATATAGAGGCCTGCAGTAGCAAAGAAGTAAGGGCCTCCTTCAAACACTCTGTCTTTGTCTTCAATATTAGCAAAAACTACAGTGAAAAAAACCTTGGATCCAAGGTGAAGGTCAATGCTGCCTTTTGGTTTCCAGTGGTATTTAATCCACATCTGTAAAGCCTTTTAGTGGGCCACAACCCCATGAATTTACAAATGATAGCATATGTTCGCATATGATCCCTGTGTGCTTGCAGCACTGGGTCATTTAAAAAGATTCTAGGAATTACCGCCGCTTTGGGTTTGCATGGTCCCATGTGTGCTTTGTCTTTAGTGCTTTGCTCCCTGATATCCTCCATATTCTCCAATGCTTCATTATGCTCCCTTGCTTTGGTTTCCTCTTGTTCTTCTTCGTTGCTTCTTTCTTTTCCTTTTGAAGACTCTCTGTCATTTTCCATGGGATTTTCCCCCTTGCTAACCACTGCCTGCTTGAAGGAGGGAGTGGAGCTCCCCCCTGTGTGTCCTTTCATGGAGGACAACCTCTATGATCGATCACAACCCTGGTTTTTACCTCCTGCCGATTTTCGTATCCTCAATATTTGAAGCCTACATTCAGAAAAATCCCCTCAAATGTATTATTAAGTCTTATTTTCAATTAAAATTAAATAAAGGAATGGACTACATCATTAGAGTCAGATGGTTGATATATTTATTATTTCATTTGATTACTGAAGTGATAATTGTTACATAAAGTAGGAAATTTTTCTTGTGGATTCACTTCTTCTTCTTTGGTTGTGTGTTGTAATAAAATGAAAAAAAAACAATGTTAATATGTAATTCTTTTGTGATAATGGAGATTAGATTTTTGTGAGTGTTCTTTGTGGTTTAGCTGGATGAACCTGGCATTTGATTCTCTAGTGTATTACATTATCAGTAGAGTTGATTTTGGTAGAGAAAATGAGTATCAAAATCTGTATGTTATGAACATTTTTGGGGAATATTGGGTAAAGGAAATGAGTATTACGACTTATATATATTATTATATGATATTATATATTAATATATATATATTTTATATTATATTATAGTATATAATATATATATAATATAATGATATATATATAGATCTGAGAAATAATCTTATTTCAGCTTAGGGGCCAGAGTGAGGGTGAATATAACAAACCATTATTTCTCATCATCATGTCATCCGTTAAAATAGGGGTTTGTGGTCATACCATTAAACCTAGTATCTTGGGTGTTGACTTTTCAGAAAGGGCAAGCAATACTAATTTGAACAAAGGGGAATGTTAAAGAGAAGGGATGATGTATATATAGAATTATGCATTAAGGAGATTGTGATTATGGTGACCTTCACTTGAATTATGTGGAGATGTAAGGTTTGCAATGCTTCTCTTGCTCATTAGGTGGCATCCACAGTCATTGATACATCATAGGAAACATAATGTGTTTACTCCACATGTTCTAAGAGGATTGTTTAGATATAGATGTTTATTCGAAGGAACACACTAATGGAAACCCTTATGCATGACTACCAAAATTTGTTTGTACAAGGCCTTCATGTCATTCCTCTAACCCTAAATATGGCGTTGTTGCGTTAGGGAAATAATAATATTAAAGTTTTAAATTGGAAAGAGATTTTATATGGATGGATGGAGAACAATTCATAATACATCCTATAAAGTAGTGATCTCGTTTTATTTACCTCTCCAAAATGATGGAGTGATATGCATGCAAGTGTGACATAACATGTCTTGTGTGGATGGATTCAATGGTATTTTCATGCCTTCCTCTCTTGTACACCTTTGGTGGCTTGATTTCAACAAGATATCATTCTCTCCCTTCTTTGTAAACTATATAATCATTCACAATAACCCAACCCATTATAAAAACACTTGTGATACAAATGATATGAGGTAGATTACCTTATTTCATTCCCAAAGGCATTTGTAGGGCCCAAAATTTCTATAACTTCAGCCAAGGCTAGGGCTCAATGATTTTTGGCTTCATAAGTTCTTGTTGATCTTCCCCCCCTTAGAAAATGGAGGATAAAGATACACTTCTAATATTTGTTTTGAAGGCCCTAAAGCACATACCAATATTGTCATATGCTCATGAGCTTGATTTTGTTGTAGAATATGTTGGTCTTTGAAGAAAACAATGATGTTGCAAGCATTCATGAGCTTCGATAGAGGCTAAAACCATTGGGTTGTGATAATTACACATTAAGGGTTCATGGATGTTGATGAAGGAAGTTGATGGAGTGTAGGGTAAAGTTCCAAATTGACCTAGAGTGTCAAAATTGCAATATCAACAATGGATTACTCATAGTAAAAAAATTTCTATTTGTTGGATTTTGGAAAGGATGGGGAATTTTAGCTAGCATTTAGTTGATTCCAATTGACAATAGTCGGGACGAGAAAAATAGTTGAGATTGGAGAATGTGACATTTTCTTGTGAATTGCAAGGACTTAAACTAATGTTGTGATTAGGGATTTTGAGGTTGAAGATGGAGGAGAAAGTGACAAGGAATTATTCCTTCATGACCAATGGTTATTTGAATTATTAAGTGGTCAAACATACTCTTTCTATGTTAGAGGAACTCCATGTTTATATATGTCCCTACTAACTTGTGTTGCATTTGGTTTGATGATTCCATCAATTCTTTCAACAAGGAGTTAAGTATATGCCAAGCAAATGTCTAGCCAAAACTTGGAGTGGTAAGAAAGATATGTAAATTAGTGCCATTTTGACGGGTCTTTCTAAGGATACAATGACATTAAAGCAATGCCTTGGTGCAATAAATATTAACAACACATGGAATTTTTACATAGTAAGCCTCATAATCCATACAACCATTACATAAGAGAACACTTTGAAGGCAACAATTGGAAAAAATGATCTTTCTTCCATCGATTGTATAAATGAAATAATAACTAAACAAAGGAAGGAATAACACTCTCAATACTTTAAATATCACAAATAACATTTCATAATTTACTTGGCAAGGTCAGTGAAAACAATATTGAGAAGAATATATTTTTCCTTTTTTTATGTATCACTTGTTTATCCCAATATAAATCCACTCATTTATTATAAAGAGTATTACCATACATGTTGTTGAAGTTGTAACTAGGTTCGACCTTCATAATATAGATTTATCATTGATGCATTTATTATAATTTTTCAGGCATGTTCTTCATGCTAGAGTAAAAATAATTTATTTTGAGTCAAAAAAAATATTAATTTATGTCATGTCCCATTTGGAGATTTAAAAGAAAAATAATTTGAATTTTTAGTATGACTCATAAGTCCACAAGATGACCAAGTCAACCCTCCTTGGATAACTGTCGGCCTAGCCCTCCAAGTGGCACCTATTCAACCCTCTTGGACAACTATATATTAGAGGCAAGTTCGACCTTCTCATAAACTCATTCACTCAACACACAAGCAACATATCTGAACCAAGTGAAGGAGAAGAAGAAGTTGAGTGAAAGGAGAGAGAAGACAAACTAAAACAAGTAGAATATTCCCTCGTTGATTGAATCTTTGACTACTGCAATTTGCACGTGTGAGGATTTTTTTTTGTGAAAGGATCCGAAATTGTATGAGATCATTATAGGTTGAGCTATAGCCCTAGTTGCAGACCTGAAATTCTAAAGTTTGACCAACATTGACTTTGCATTTTGAGAGGTGACTTGGAGGAGGGTTTGACTTGGTATCTTGGTGGAAGTTGGTATTGGTTTTGGCTTGGATATCTCATTTTGATTTTATTCTATAAGGAAAGGACTACCGGGTTTTCCCCTTGTGGATTTTTCCTTGGCCACTGCCCTAATTTATGGTGTCTCTTGTCTCATTGTGATGTTTATTTTCTTGAATGATTGGAAAAATGTATAGTTGCTTGGTGATGAAGACATAAAGAAGAAATAAGAAGACATCTAATTTTAACAAGTAATTATCAAGAAGAGGAGTTAAGTGTTAGACTACACTGCACTTGGTTTCTCGACATGATATTAGAGCTAAAGTGAAGGAAAGTAGCTTGAAGATCACAATTTGTTGGCACTGTTAAAGACATTCTTGTAGCAACTTTCTATAACTTTCAAGTAAGTACTCTTTTATTCTCCATGTCCAATGCTTATGATCAAATGTCATCTATATGTAAGGAGGGCATGGTGGCTCCACTAGGGGATCAATACCATAGCACGTGCATTCATATTGGGGGATATATATTAAGGAAAAAATGAAAAAATATATTGAGCATATAATAGGGGGTAAAGGGTTTTTATATGTTCTATATAAAAAATGGAGCTCAAAGTTAATGAAAAAATATAAAGGGGTATAAAAAATGTTAATTAAAAAATTGATACCTACAATATCTAGTGAAAGTAGGGATTTTTAAAATTAAGAAGGTGTATTGGGTTCATATTGGTAGGAGGTTAAATAAGATTTTTTGAGGTATCTTCAAATATATAGTCAACTTAAGGGTATTATGTAGTATGCCACGAAGTTTGATGCTCCCTCTAACTTATTCTCAGATTTCATAGAGGAAGCCATACATGCCAATTTACAAGAAGGACTTCAATAAAATGCTCATCGAGTTTTTATTTTTTTATTTTTGCTTGCAATGGTGATATCAATGTCCCTTCCTTCCTTCACCAAAGCTTTGATACCATGCTGATTTTCATAGTGCAATAGAGATTAGCGTAATATTTCTGAAATCATGATAATTACTTTTAATGTAGATTTTTTTTTTTTGTAAAACTTATTCCAATGTATCATCTAGGAATTATACTTCAAAAATTCAACCATAAAGAAAAATAGAACAATAAATGTCACAATACATAAAAGAAGACTACATTTACCTTGGGAAAACCTACCAAATGGATAAACCTAACAACCTTTTTCAGTAGAGAAATTCTTCTTGTTCAATGAGAGACACACCTAGGCCGATGGTCAAACATGACCTTCTCCTCGAAGTCAAGTCACCCAATTTGATCCGACAATTCATTCTCCCTGTCTGACCCAGAATTTCAACCCTCCTGTAATTGGCAATTGCCCCAAAAATTTCAGCCTTGCAAAAACTACCCAGTTACCAAAAATTTCAGCCCCCCTACAAGAGAATGACTAGAAAAATGCAAACCATAGAGAGAGAAGAGAGAGAGAGAGAGAATTCATCCTATAAATCCTTATTGTCCTTCACTTGCTTGGCCATAAACTATCTTGTGTGTGTGAGATCGAATGCCCGAGTGGAGAAGGTCAAATTTCCTTTATATAGCAGTCTGTCTCCACTGAATGAGTGTGTCTCTTGCCAAGGCCAACTTGACTTGGAGGGAATCCGACTTGTCACTTTTGGAGCCAAAAATTATATTTCAAAAATTCAAAGTTTCATCTTTAAAAAGTCGCAATGGGACTTTGACTCAAAATAATTTTTTCTTTGACTCTAACATTTATAAATATGTTTTAAAATGATAAATACAAGTACATCAAGTGACCAAATATACATTATGAAGAGCAACCATTGTTACAAATTCAACAAATTAAAAGAATAAATTCAACCCTAGTTGTGAAGTCAAAATTCTAAAGTTTGACCAAATTTGAAGCAGTTTGACCAACATTGACTTTGATTTTTGAGAGGTGACTTGGAGGAGGGTTTGACTTGGTATCTTCATGGAATTTTGGTATTGGTTCTTGGCTTGGATATCTCATTTTGATTTGATTCTATAAGGAAATGATTGATGAGTTTTCCCCTTGTGTGTTTTGCCTTAGTCACTAGCCTGATTTCTGGTGTCTCTTTTCTCATTCCGATCTCTATTTTCTTGAATGATTGAACAAATGTATAATTGTTTGATAAAGAAGACATAAATAAGAAATAAGAAGACATCTAATTTTCACAAGTAATTATCAAAAAGAAGAATTAAGTGTTAGATTACATTACACTTGGTTTCTCAACACGTGTTGCCAACTTTACATATATAAATGAAGCAAAAGATTTTAAAGCTTTGCAACAGAGAAATAATATTTTAGAGTGATACAGTAAGTCACCAATGTATCATGAGATTCATATTTATATGAGTATGAACAACTGCTTTTAAATATCCTAATAACTATAAGAAAAATATTCTATTATCAATTTTTTAATATTCAAAATAAAAACTAGCCAAAAGCTTTTTGGATGGACATAAAACTAATACTTTTGTTTGTATATATCAAATCTAAAAAGTATTTGAAATGATTGGACCTTCTAAAATGACCTTCGGGTCCCTAACCTCATGTAAAGTCCACCACATGCATTGAAAACCTTGATAATACTTTATACTTGAAACCTTTATTAAAACTTAAGTCATTTATACCCAAGAAAAAATGGTATTAAATTATTATACCCTCTAAAATGACCTTGACGTCTTTAACCTCATATAGAGTCCATCCTTCCAGGTAATTGCTCAACTTTTCAATTCTCAAGAAATATTTATTAGTCACACTCTTGAAAATTTCCACCGTTGAGACAGGGACAGACATCAAAGCTATTGGTATCTTTTAAATGTTTGCAATTTGAATGCTTACTTAGGAACTTGTATCTTGGGTTACTAATTTTTTTTTTGTTTTTTTAATCAAAGCTATGGGGATTTTTTAAATATTTGAAAGTTGAATGCTTATTTAAGAAGGGAGCCACTGCCGTGGCGGTAGTCCCTGCCGGGCCTGAAATCAGATAATAAACTAATTATAGCTTTGGAATTGATGAAAAGAGACGTGCGCTAGTATCCCTCTTTTGATAGGAGTGCAGTGATGTTTCCCTGCATTACAGGTGCTGAAATCCTTTCATTTTTCTTTCCATCTTCTGAGTGTACTGCGGTATTGTACTCAGTAATACAATCATTCATAATATTGCAAACACCATTAAGTATTCAGAAATTTAGTTTAAGCATACCTTGGAGGACTACAGAGAAAGTTCCAGGGGAATAATCTTTCTTGTATCATAGTATTGAGAGCTTGTTCCAAAGAAAAAGTGCCACAATCTGAGGCACTAAGTGATTTATTCGCAAGCCCCAACATAGTTTTAAGGTCGATGCCATGCCATATGTTTTGAAAATTGACTCAAGAGTACGTACTAGGAAGTTTTCAAATCAGAAAAATATAATATGAATATAAATCTAAAGATAAGAGACATTTCAGGCATTCCGTGATCCTATATGATCTCTTCAGTGTTTGTTGTGACATTGTTTTAGCCGTTAAATCCTTACAAAGTAAGGGCTGCAAGAACGTTCTAAGTTATCAACAGTGAGCAATTATTGAATCACTGATTGCACAATAAACTATTTCACCGATGCAATAATCTATTGGAATGATCGTTCGCCCATCCAACTAGATTTTACTGTTCGAACTAGTTACACTGTTGATGCAAAAGCAGATCTGAACATGGAAACCCCAACTAAATTTCTATCATGATATACCAACTATTGGTATCATTGGCCGATGGAAAATTCCTCTGCATTCCAATCAGTTCTTTAAGGCACGAGACAATTTGAATTTCCTCTCCATGATATAATTAAAACTTCATTTCTTTTGTTGGAAATATTGTCATGAATCAAAATATATCAAACACAAAGATCGAAAATAGCTAAACAACGAAAATAGCTGAACAACTTTTATGCTATATTATTTTAGGAGAGCATTTGAAATTAATAAACAAAATTAAACGAAACTATAATAAATTTGTAGTCAGTCAATCATTGATTTACTTAAAAAAAAAAACTTGATATTTAATTATCTCTCTAAAAAAACACAATAAATCAATCACGATAATTACTATTTATGAAAAAACAATATCACTTGTTTATGTTATATCAAGATTTAAAATAACTCAGACAAGTCTTTATATTACATTAACGTTTCAAACTAACTCACACAAACAACTTTAAGAACTAAATGATGAATAGGATAAATATGACGTGTAAGAAAATACATTTACGCGCATGTTCTCCGGTAAAACAAGACCATTATTACATGGATGTTAATCCTCACTTGCTACATAGGGGATGTCCCTGGGTGCTAACATAGTATTCAATTTAGTATACCATTCTAACATAGCATTCCATTTAATATACCATTAGGAGATGTCCCTCGGTGTTAACATAGCATTCAATTTAGTATACCATTCTAACATAGCATTCCATTTAGTATAACATTTTATTTAGTAGGAACTTGAAGTAACAAAACAACACCTTATCATTTCCATTGAAGTAACTGCCATCAAGTATACTTATGATCAGTTAAAATATAGTTTTGCTTAAATCCACAACTATGACTTATATAATAGATGTTTTCCCTCCCATTTTTCAGATCTCTGCTGATGCAAGGATCGCACATTGGAGTTCGAAACTATTACTTATATAACAGTAGCTTTCCAGCGTAGACTCAACAATTCAAAAGTAGGTTTGTCTTGCCGCATATTTTCCTTAATAGATTTGCTCTAAGCTGTGGGTAAAAAGAAAGGTCTGTGTATAGCCTTGGCACTCACTCACTTGTGGATCATAACCTTCGCCAAAAGGTCATTGGTTAAAAGCATCCGCGCTAGAGAAATTCTCTTCTGTAGTGGGGTAAAACAAGGTTCGGTGCTTCTGTTTGGTTGAGGTGGGATGGGCAAGGGTGCCTAATACATGAGCTGTTAGGGTCAGAGAACTGAGGACGGGACGATCAACTCCAGATTTGATTGCGCCGAGATCTAGTAGCACGTAAGCACGACTTTATGACTTTATATTAGAACACTTAGAATCTATGGTGAAGGAAAACCACGATGACACGGGGAAGGACACGATATCAATGGTGTGGAAGAGTGGCCAAGATATGGGCCCACAAATTTATTTATAGCAAATTAATTACATTATATGAGGCTAGCGGATTGACGTGGTTCTCGACGGTATTTATATCCTTGACATGTTCTAACATTTTAAACACTTGTCTATCATTATACATCGACTAACCATGCCAGCCTCGATTAAATGGGATGGCTTCATCATTATACATCGCCTGACCATGCACAACCTTGATTAGATGGGATGGAAGGAAACAATCATGGGATCAATGGATGGAGACTGATGGGCCTAAGGGTGAGGAAGAACCTGCATTAAATGGAATGAGTCCGCAGCGTTGGTGAGGTAAGGAGGTCCTACCCATACCTGGTCTTCATGCGGATTCCAGAAAAGAGAGAACGTAGCACAACCACACAGATCTATCCCAACCAATTTTTTTTTCTGCAACTTGATCAATTGAATTTGCATTTGGAAGGGATTCTATTGAGTGTGGTGGTGATGGTTACATCCTGATGTGAAGTATTGTTATAATAAATAACTTGAATGGCCCACTTCGCTACACGGAACGGCCGAAAACATGCAATACGCCACATGTGAGTATCTAAAATAGGCAATACGCCACATGCAATACGCCCGAAAATAGGCAATAATCAAAACATGCATTAGGCTGAAGGTGGCAATCATCAAAATATGCATTACGCCACATGTGAGTATCTAAATCTCAATTCTAGTGTTTAATGTTTGACAAAAGTCTTATCACTCAGATAAATTTTGTTTCAGAGAGAACGAGGGTTTCTTGCTATATGTTTTCCTCGTTCTAATTGACCAAAGAACACAGATCCAAAGCCCCCTTGCCCTATTTTCTCCCTAAAGTTTTGTGTGGCTGCGATTATCTCTTGTAGTGTAAAGACGCGAGACTTTGTTGTATTTGGCAATACGATCGTTGAGTTGTCTGCACTTTATCAATCAGGGTTAAATTAGGACAGTCTAAGATTGCTTCAATTCTGGGGTCTACCTTTACTACGTTTCATATTAGAAATAGTAAGATTGAATATATTTCCAGACCTTCGTACAACGTGCTGCCTTCTTTTCTCCTGGTTTTCTTTCAATGCAAAACAATAGCTACTATGAACACTAAAACTATCAGTGCACTTCCACTTAATGTCATTCTGAGGGTGAGCTTCACCCTGTGGTTGTTTGGATTTGACGGGATATATAGATAGCGGTTCCCAGAGTATCTGTAACACATCAAACGAAGTAGACGTTTCGTCAAATCTCTTCAGTTTTATCACTTCCTCAGGTATTGGTTGCTCGGATAGTAAAGCAAATATGAAAGATGATAGTGAAACTGCAAAATAATAGAATGTGAAGCTATTGTTAGCACCTGCAATATTACAATCAATAAGAATTTAGATTTACCTAAATACAATGAAGGATTGGAGAGATGTTGCGGAGGAATTTCACCACTGAAATTATTATTTTCTATAAACCTGTGAAATGATTGCTCTGTGTAAACCTGTGACCATAAAACTGATAAGAAGGAGAAGATTGATGCATGATTTTACAATAAAAAGATGGGAGAGAGGCGTACAACTCTGTAAGGTTGTCGAGTCCAGAGAGCCAGTCTGGAACTGTACCAGTCAAGGTGTTGTTTTGTAGATGTCTGCACAATTAACAAATTATTAGATGCGTAATTAAAATGATGACCAATCCCTGTTTTCGTAAAAGTGTAGGCTTGCTCTTATTGAGAACAGAGTACTTACAGTCTCTCCAACATGGTTAAATTGGAGAAATTTGGCAATGGTCCCGTAAAATGGTTATTCTCTGGGTGCTCGAGCTGTGTTCTGCATTGACATTGACAGCACCATTTAAGCATTATTTTTATATGAAATCTAAAATCAAATTAAGTTGTTATAACAATTATTAGAATTCACCATTAACCATTTCTGCACCTTGAAACTGATATTCCTGGCAGAAAAATTGTTAGCGAGCACTGTGACAGAAGCGCTGTGGTATGTATGCAGTTGCTGCCCCGTTGGGTCCCGTTGGGTCCATCACCGAGCTCTATTCGCTTCGATATGCCAATCACCAAACACTTGAGCTGAGGAGATTCGAACTGGGGACGTGAAAAACAACGTTGGGCTTAAAAAAAAACCAGTAGAAAGATGAGATTTCAGTTGACAGAAAGAAAGAATGTGAGATGTCTGCTTGCACATCTTCACAATATCGATGTGCTTCCCTAAGGCACCAAATAACGGTGGCAATGCACATGCATTACAGGTGGCGGCAATGTACATGCACTGCAAGTGGCGGGCTTCCGGCTTCTGGGTCGATTACCGTGGCAATTTACATGCATAGTAAACTCATTTACTAAACTTTGGATAAAAAACCTGTCCGCCCAAAAATAGCATAAAGGCAGAATATCTTAGTTCCTTTCAAACTTTGGATAAGAAAAGCGTTGCAGGTGTATTTTTCCCTCGATACGCGCGAAGTTTCCAATAAGAGGTAAAAAAGAAAATTTTGGATAAATTGTCTAGCACGCTAAATTGCCATCGAAAACTTTGGATAAAATTTGGGAAACATAAAAAAATTTGGTCGTTAATTGATTGTCAGTGATCGATCGATCACTAATAGTCCCAGGCAGGGACTAATAACGCTGGCAATAGATGCATTATTCTCTTGGAGCCTCTGATCATTCTTAGATATATACCAAAAGTTAGCGTGGTCAATGTGAACATGCAAGGTAAGATGTAACAATTAAATCAAATGCAGAGAAAACATTTTACGTTCACACTTCACATTGAGCATAAATGCTGGTGGGCATCTCTAGTGTTCTTTGAATTGAGAGCTATTAAAATTGGAATTCTAATTGTTAGAGTTTTGGTGTTTGGAATTCATTTAAATAAGGTAAGATGTAACAATTAAATCAAATGCAGAGAAAACATTTTACGTTCACACTTCACATTGAGCATAAATGCTGGTGGGCATCTCTAGTGTTCTTTGAATTGAGAGCTATTAAAATTGGAATTCTAATTGTTAGAGTTTTGGTGTTTGGAATTCATTTAAATAGTCTTACTCGTGTATTAATATTATTAATTTAATTTTATAATTCTTTTTGTAAATTTATTATGATTCTTTTTTTATTAAATGAAAGACTTGATCTGGTAAGTTTTTGTTTTTTTGTTTTTAAAATCAGCATCTAAATTGCCTATAGAAACCAGGAAAAATTTATGGGCTTTCATTATGATGACCTGATGTGCACCACTGGACCTCATCTCCTGACTACAAGATTGTCTCTACGATACTCAGATGATCAGTTTACCCTCTGAGGGTAATTGCCGTTAATTGCTAACACGATGATTTAATTTGCATGCCTGGGTATACATTACCAGATGGGGCATTAAAAACAGTAATGGACAGTGCATTACGTATAATAGAGTTTTTTTTTTCGGGCACCAGATTCAGGCACCTTACCAACAGCTTGGTGCTAACAAACAATTTTTCAGGCTGTTTTTATGATCACTTGTATCAGCTACAAGACCTTATAAGCTAAACTTTGTTTTCTACTGGATTGTTTTGGAGGTCTGATAACAGCTTGGTGCTAACAAACAATTTTTCAGGCTGTTTTTATGATCACTTGTATCAGCTACAAGACCTTATAAGCTAAACTTTGTTTTCTACTGGATTGTTTTGGAGGTCTGATAACAGCTTGGTGCTAACAAACAATTTTTCAGGCTGTTTTTATGATCACTTGTATCAGCTACAAGACCTTAAAATCTAAAATTTGTTTTCTACTGGATTATTTTGGAGGTCTGATATGCTAATTGTGTATAGCTATCCTTAATGACAGAAAAATAACATGGACTAGAGACTTAATCAGTTTTGGTGCATTACTATGACTTCGTTTTCCATGATCGATCTAAACTGCCAACAACAAGCTTAAGTCAGCAGATTCAAACTTTAAGAGCAGCCTTCTTTTCGTTACTATGGCTGGATGGCAATATTTTCCATCTATAAAATACATAATAGAGAACAGGCTTGAACAAGGGATTGTTTTCTTGCAAAGATTCAGAGATTGAACACCAGCTAATCATTACATATTAACCATGTTTAAGAGTAAACCAAACAAGTAACTAGCTAATCATTACATATTAACCATTTTTGAGAGTAAACCAAACAAGTAACCAAGAATGTAGGTTTAATGATATGTTATCACACTCTTGAAAATATGTTTGGAAGGGGATTTTAATCTCCCCACGTACTCTTGATTTTTCTCATGAAATCCGATATCCTCCCCTTGACTTCCCTAGCCAGAGCATCTTATTTTCCATTCCAAATCTTGAAAACAAGACGGAAGGTAAAGATGGTTAAAAACACTGGCTGGAAGGGGCTTTAATTTTCTTAGTAATTTTAGATGGACAAGTCAATAGAGGCGGAAGAATTGCTTGGAAGACCATTTTTAACCAAAATCTTAGTAAAAAAATTTAACAAATCTTGCCAAAACAATGCTTAAATCATGTTTTTTTTTTAAATAACACTAGATTTTCGGGGCAAAAAACAGTCTGCTTAAACTATACCCTTTACATAGAACTCTAGATTTCCCTTCATGGAAATTCTAGCTTTTGTCCCAGTCATTTTTTTGGCTTGAGAATAAGCTTTTTATTTCAAATCTGGAAAATGAAATAAAAAATAAAAATGTTGAAAAATTAGAGTTTAGACACCTTATCCATAAGCAAGACACGCTGAACAAAACTTTATTTTTGAATTTGTGTATTCGTAAATTTCTGCGTAGTTGAATCCCATGTCAAGCAGCCTTTCCTCGTTTTTATAACATTATTAATTTTTTAAATAAAATGATTCCTTTAGTTATTAAATTGAGCAAAATATGTACATAAAAAAATAAAGAGTTAACGGTATCAAGTAGAACTTCTAATTATGAATATTAATTTAGGATAACTATTTTTTTGAAGATTTTTTAGCGAAAATCATATCTGGATGTTTTAATTGATGCGTTTTGAACTAACAGGTGTGGTTCATCATCAAGACAAGTTGAATGAACAGATCTAGCATTGCATATTAAATAGCATATCTCTGGTTATTTAATATGCAATGTAAGATCTGTTCATTAAACTTGCCCTAATGATGAACCACACTGGTTGGTTCGAAACGCGTCGACTAAAGCATCCAGATGTGATTTTCCCTGAAGAATCTTTTCTCAAACTTGATATAGATCACAGAAGCCTAAATTCAATAACTATTATTTTCTCACCCAAATTCGATTTTCATCCCTATCTATTAAAAATCATATGAAATAATATTCCCATATTAAAACGATATAGAATATATGGTTACAATGACAATAAATCTTAAGCTCTATATATAAACTACAGAAAGTAACAAAGAAAAAATAATTTATGAATGGGTATATCTTAGGCGATGAAGAAAAATTAGTATTATTTTCCTACCCAAATTCAACATTGGAAGAACATTTACCTATTAAAATAGTATAGAATATATTATCACAATGAAAACAAATTCTTAAATTCTATACATAAACTACTAGGCCAAAGAAAAGTATGTCAACATATATGAACAAAACAAAAGAAAATTATGTCAACACATGGTAGTTTTACACAAAATATTTGAAAAATACATGCAGTGTATATATGAACTACTCTGAGAACAACTCCAACTAATTCACAAGCAGCCCAAGAGAGCAAAAGAAAAGTATGTAAACAAATGGCAGTTTGAGTACACAATATATTTAAAAAATACCTGGGATGTATATCTGAACTACCCTGGAGAGAAAATAAATATTAAACTGTTACGCATGGTAGTTTTACACAAACTATTTGAAAAATACCTGCAGTGGATATATGAACTACTCTGAGAACAACTCCAACTAATTCACAAGCAGCCCGAGACAGCAAAAGAAAAGTATCCAAACAAATGCCAGTTTGAGTGCGCAATATATTAAAAAAATACCTGGGATGTATATCTGAACTACCTTGGAGAGAAAAAAGTATATTAAACTGTTCTCCCAGTTTCCGTCATAGGAAACAGCTAAAATAACTTCAACTAATTAATAAGCAGTCCAGGCCAGGAAAAGAAATGTATATCGACAAATGGTATTTTGAAGACATAATATGCATATTATCCGATAAATCTTAAACTCAGTATATAGGAAATGTCGTTGTTTATAATGAGATTTTTTGAAAGCTTTTTTCGCGGATTTTTCCGGTCAAAATCTGGCAGCAATTTATTGGAATCCCAAATTTAATAGCTAGTTTCTGCACAATCAAAGGGTCCCAGGGATTTTTCAGGGTGCTGAATCCAAATATGTAGTTAAAAAACCATTTTAACTGCTAAAAATCAAGATTTAACTTCATTTCTTCCACCGGATTCCGTCATCAGAATCTCCAAAAAATCGCATTATAAACAACTCTTATAAGAAATAGTCTAGAGTGAAACAGAACATTAACTTTTCTCCAAATCTTAAACTCAGCATATGGGAACCAGTCTGAAGTGAAATAGAACATTAACTTTTCTCCAAGATTTATGTTTACACGAGTTTCCAGTAAGGTACAGGGAACAAGTATCCGCACGAGTTTCCAGTAGGTAGGTACTTCGGGCATAGCGAACAAGTAGCCGTGCCAACAAGTATCCGCAGGGCCAGAGGCTTTGCTTAAATTTATAGAAATCATCAAATTAGGAATAATATAATATATTAAAATTTAATATATATTAAAAAAAATTCATTTAAAATTTGCTAATTAAATTTCATCTGGCAATGAAATATGTAAAAAAATGAACATTAATTTATCAACAATTTGTCAATGAAATTTCTTGCCAGCAAAGAAACATACAGACCAAACCGAAAAATTAAATAAAAAAACAACTATTGTTTGATTATTATGTGATTTCATGCAAACACTACATTATATTCAACTTCGAAATTCAAGTTTGGAAATTTATAAAATGAGACTAACATGTTACTCTTTCTCTTTCTGAACATCATTGTAATTTGTTGGATCTTATCATTAAAGCTTCAAACAAACTTATTTGCAATTGTTGAACTTCAAAATTTGCAACAGAAGCTGTCAAGGAATGACTAGCAACTGTCTATATTTTATTGAAACCTTTGCTATATCTCCACGTCTGTCTTTTTACAGAGTCCATACGAAATTCAAGTTTGGAAATTTATAAAATGAGACTAACATGTTACTCTTTCTCTTTCTGAACATCATTGTAATTTGTTGGATCTTATCATTAAAGCTTCAAACAAACTTATTTGCAATTGTTGAACTTCAAAATTTGCAACAGAAGCTGTCAAGGAATGACTAGCAACTGTCTATATTTTATTGAAACCTTTGCTATATCTCCACGTCTGTCTTTTTACAGAGTCCATCCAGCCTCCTGACCTTTTTACAGAGTCCATACAGCCTCCTAATCTGATATATATCACCTGATATATATCACTTTGAAAACAAATAAATGGCACTTCTCTGCTCAAAATAGGTAATCAATGTCAAAATCAGTTGTAAAGAAGCTCCCTAAAAGCTCAAAAAAAACCGGTTGAAGCTCCCGGCGATTTTGAAATGTTTCCTACCGCCTCCCAAACTCCAAAGAGCCCAAGAACATGGAGTAATGCTCTCCAATGCATAGTAGCGGTACCCGTGTTAATGCGTGGTAGCGGTACCCGTGTTAATGCGTGGTAGCGATACCCGTGTTACTACTTAGATTCCTCATAAGAGACAGGGAAAATAACTTCAACTAATTAGCAAGCAGTCCAAGAGAGAAAGAAAAATATGTCCACCACTGGTAGCTTGAATAAATAGAAATATATGTATTTACTTCGACATTCACAAGTATATTTAAAAAATATCTAGAGCTGACAGATCTTAAACTCGGTATATGTGGAATGCTCTGGAGTGAAAAAAGAACATTGGATTTTGTTCAAGTTTCCGTAGTGGGAAACAGGGAGAATAACTTCAAGTAATTCACAAACAGTTCCATGCACCAAAATAAAAGTATTTGGATACATAGAAAATATGCATATTCAAGTTACTAAATCAAAAGAATGGAGATGTCCCTGGTCTCGTAATTCTTTAAAATAGCAGGTGCAATCGATTATTGGCATATCATCCCTCGAATGACCTACAGCATGGAGTAAATACAGACAACGCCAGAAAACAAATCTTATTTTCCCAGTAAAAAGTTAACAAATGTTAGAAGTGTAGTTTTCCAGAAAACTAAGATGGTAAATGCATTTTTCCTTAAAAGTTAAGGACTAAATGTTATAAACCATATCCATTAGAGGTGCAGCCACGTATTGAGCATTTTAAAGGGATAATTTCAAGAGTGGAAACATAAAACATTGGACATGGACTTTATATATTGTTTTACCTATTTTGGCTTAAAGACTTTTTGGCAAATTATTTCAGAAAGAAATAAAAGTTGGAAAATTATTTCAGAAATAATTAAAAGTTGGCAAATCTTTCTTAAAAATGAGAAAATAGCTCAACCAAAATTTAAAATAGCTCATAACCAGAATTTAACCTTCAGAATTTTGTTGACAGGTTGTTTGAAAATCTAACAAAGATGAGCTTAGGTTTGTGTTGTTGGACATGTGTTATATGCTTTGTAGGTTCCCAGAGCAAAAGAGATCCAGGGAGTTGTCAACCCCATGGCTAGAGGGGTGTGGCAGTCAGAAGTCCCCACTGGATCTTCATGAACAGTGTTTGCGAAAGAAATTCTTTGGGTCCGTTTTGTGCTTCTTCAGTGAAGGATTTGTTTGGTTCATTGTAAATTAATTCCAGATAAGAAATTAGCATTATAATCTATTCCGATCTAATAGATGAGTTTTGGATGCCATAGAATACATATATTGTAATGTGAACGGGGAAGTTGATATAAGCGAAAGGTGCAGCTTTGCAGTTGGCAGGTTTACTGATTTTATGGTTTCCACAATAAATCTTCGTATATTGTGTGTATACCCCATTTTTATTCTTAAATTTTCTCATTCTGTTTTGGTACACAGGTTTATCAAACTCTTACTATGTTATTTGTTTGAGGAAGTATCACAATTTACTCCATTGACTAATTTTAGTAACACAATTCAAGTAAGTTAAAGGCCGATCACAGGATAGGCCAGGATTGGCCTTTCATCCGACATTCACAATTCCCTCGTGTTGCTGTCTACTATAAGTATCGACTATTGATCATATGTTACCAATATGATAACCAGCAAACCAGTACTTACAGATTTTTATTATAAAAAGCTTTATCCAGAGTAGTTAAATATTGCAAAAAAGTTCATAGATGTATTTTCACACAGTACTAACTTGATCAGTAAAACAATCTAAGGGAGAGGACTACGAAAAGATCAATTTGAAATGCCAGTCATGGTTGATGTATTTTCACAGCACTAACTTGATCTGTAAAACAATCTAAGGGAGCAGACTATGAAAACATCAATTTGAAATGCCAGTCATGGTCGATGTATTTTCACACAGTGCTAACTTGATCTGTAAAGCAAACTAGGGGGAGGACCATGGAAACGTCAATTTGAAATGCCAGTCATGGTCAGTTTCACTATAAGTATTGACCATTGATCATATGTTGCCAAAATGATAACCAGGAAACTAAAATTTTATAGATTGTTCATTATTAAAAACTTTATCAAGAGTAGTTTAAACAATGCATACAAATTCATAGATGTATTTTAACAAAGTACTAACTTGATCTGTAACACAATCTAAGTGAGAGGACTGTGAAAAGATAAATTTGAAATGCCAGTTATGGTCAAATTTGTTAATCAACATTGATAAATACACATGAGGATTGTCCATTAGACCTATATGGTCTATTAAACCTTGAATTTTTCCCCGTAAATATGCAGGGTATCGATCTTCTATGCACTGCAATCAGAACTATGAGCTTATAGCTGGACGAAATAACACAAAAAGCTTCCTCCACAAGGTCATCATATTTGATGACCTTCTGCTGCAAGGTTTCACAAGTGGTTAGCATCAACCAGATGAACTGGGATAAATAGAAGAACCAAAACAAAGGTTTATCATTGTCATATTTTACTAAAATTTCATTAATACTTAATTGCACCTACTATTAGTCTGTTAACCCATAACATGCACCACTGAACATATTCAATTTTCTAACATGCAATGAAGAAACCTGAGAAGCCTAAAACGAGGCAACATATTTATAACATGAAAGAAATTAATAGAAGAAAATTTTTAAAAATCCTAATAACTGGTCTTTGGAAACAAGATGTCAATAAAAAACTTTCATGACTCAGACGCTCCATATAGGCGCGTTACTGAATTCTAACAAACTCATTTTGACCAGTGTTGTCAAATAGCTTCCAACATGATTCAAGAGAAAACAATGTGTTAAGATAAATTGGTGGATTTGCTCCCATCATAAATATCAGGTATTTACTTTTTAGATTGTATATAGTTCTGTTAAGCTTCTTAAACAATCATAGAATTTTTTTGATAAGACCAAAGGCATATAAACATCGAATAAATGATTTTCCTTCCCAAGCAAATATGATCAAGGAACAAACACTCGTAATTTATTATGCTTCTCTATTAGAGAAGTGTAATAACATACGCATACCAAACAAGAACTGCTTATAAATTCTCAATTTCAACCCAGAAGACAACTCTCTAACTCCTAGTAAACATAACCCTGTATGGAGTTATACATACTCTTAGTCATCTAGGCCTTTCTAGCCCTTACAAGCACAAATAGCAAAAAATCAAAAAAATTGTAGGCATTGAATGAGCTGCCTGCCGCCTGGAAAAACAGCAAATTAAACAAAAAGCTAGTCAAACCATCCTAATGGGACAAAACTACTTACGACCCAACAATTTGGTCAGGCACCATACCACTACTGCAGTCTCTAGTAGAGATGTGTTCAGAGTTTCTGCCGTACAAATGGTTACATAATAGTGAGAATATCACCACAGTTTGAATTTATATCTCCGCCAGGCCCATCGAACAAAACATTACACCCAAAACCAAAATTATTATAAAGGTTACCACTTGCTTTTGATCCTCGAAATGGCAAGGCACCGGCAAATTTAGTCAGATTTTAAAGTGCTTTGCACCTATGAATTAGGAAGAAGAGTGAAATTGCTAGTCGTACATCGGATTGAATGAATCCAATCTAAAGCTGCCAACTCATTAGTTCAACAGTCTCAACTCTGTTGCCTTCTAAGCTTCAAAAAACGATACAGAGCTACAACTGTCTTCTCGGCTGGAAAAAAATCTACACTGCAACTCCTGCAAATTGAATACATGCTAACGTAAGCGTATGGAAGCTCTGTTAAGGTTTGCAAGTTTTAAAAAAATGAACAATTCAAGATTATTTCCCCAATCCAGCAAGGAATCTGAAAGCTATAATCTCTATTCAAGGATAATTTTCTCCTCACAAATAAATTCATGCGGAGAACCCAATGAGCAACTACATTCCTCCTTTGCATACTAAATGAAAACTAAACCATTCGACCAAAGCAGGCATGTGACTTGATTATACTACTTGAACTGGTTAGTAGCCTCACCTCTAGGTGTTTGTCGGCTTGCAACTCCATTACCTCTCATATTACTTCCAGAACCATTTGCAGAACCATCTGCAACTGCATTGCCAAGTCCATAACCAACCAAAGCATTTCCTCCTAATTCAGTCGTTCTGGCTCTCCATGTGTTATCTACGTACTCTAAACTGTTGTATACGTCAGCATAACCTCCTCCATATCCCCCTGTTGCTGAGCCATATGGCACAGTCCCAACTCCATAACCTGCATTTCGCCCTGCATAACTGCCCATATTTGACCCGTAACCATTTTCACCCGTACCATAGCCAAAGCTCCCACTGGCATAGCTTGAACTGCTAACAGCTGCTTGACTTGAGACAGAAGGAGATGATCCCCAAGCTCCAGTCCCACTTGCATAGCTAGTCAAGTTTCCACTCCCTGTACCTATATAACCCATGGAGCTCCCAGAATTGCTGTAACCCAAACCTCCGTTGCCCCACACATTTCTACCTCCTGATGGTGTATTTACATATCCTCCATTTCCTGCAGTACTTCCACCATAGCTAATAGGTGCACCATATCCACTAGAAGCACCTCCATAGTTGGACCCTAGTCCTGTTCCATAGCCAAGATTGCCAGCATAACCACCACCACTGTATCCTTGATTCATTCCAGGTCCATAAGTTGCACCAACTCCATAGCCAGCTGCTCCAAATGTGGAGTATCCACCTCTACCTCCAGAAGAAGGGCCATATCTACTATCCATTCTAACTCCATAGCCCACTGCTGGACTTGAATTGTATCCCTGTCCATACCCGATATTAAAATTGTTAGCCCTATTTCCACCAACACCAAACCCACCAATAGGAGTTCGGGCAGGGCTTGGGGAAAGCTCCTTGGGGACTGCCCTCTTAACCTCAACCATCTTACCGTTAAGATCATGGAAGGTCTTCTGCAAAACTTTGTCAACTGCATCTTCTGAATCATAGGTGATAAACCCAAATCCCCTAGGCCTCTGTGTACTATGATCATACATTACAACCACATCTGTTATTGTACCGAATTGCTCAAAATATTTTCTGAAGTCATTTTCTGTGACTGTAGGTGCTAAGCCACCTACAAATATCTTCTTTGTCCTAACTTGACTGGGCGGTACATGAGAAATGTTATTGTTCCTATTCATATGCTGCTGGTCATCTCTGGGAATAGCCTTTTTGGCTTCAACCTAATAATGTTTTGAAAAAAAAAAGAAAAAATGAACCAGTCATAACCTTAGAATGCCGCAAAATATCTACAAACAAGAAGCCCTAATTTAATTTTCTTTGTTCTACAAAAAGCAGGCCAGAGACCTTAACATCATCTGCAAGAAGCCTATGCAAGAACTATGGTGCTATAAATGGTGTTATTAAGAATTTTTTTCCATGTAATACAAACAGGTCAAATAGATGATCTCTGAATGTATACTCTGATAGGTGTCTCATCGGACTTATATCATAACATGTTAAGCATTTCAGAAATGTGTTGGTAAAGATCTGAATAAAAGATATCAGCATCTCAAGGGGAATCTTACTGTACTGGAGAAGGGCAACTTACCGTTCGGCCATCAATTGTATGTTTGTCCAAAACAACTCTGTCAGCAATTGCGGGGTCCGCAAAAACCACAAAACCAAAACCACGGGCACGCCTGGTAGTCCTATCTTTCATGATCACGGCCTCCACAACCTCTCCGAATCTCTTGAAATAGTCCTTCAGCCGATCCTCCGTTGTCTCCCATGATATCCCACCAATGAAAAGCTTCCCTTTCTCTGAATCCATTTCACTGCACAGCCCACAAGCAGTTTCAGATAAAAAAACCCTAAATCTCCATGATAAACCACATTATCAATAACCCACATACAAAAGAGAAAATTCATCACAATCCAATATTTCAAAGGCAATACAACCCCAAACCCAATTATCAAGGATTGACTTTAGTCACAATTCACATGCCAGAAACCAAAATTGGCCTCAACAATCCAAACCCAGGTGAAACAGGATTAGACGCAGACCTTAGAGACGCCACAAAGCCAAAACCATGCTACAGAGATCCCAAAAATGAAAAGGATCCCTTAAGCACAAATTCAAATCAAAACGGTTTGCAATCCAGATACCAAAATGCAAAAGCGTAGTAACCCAAAATTCCTTACAGCCCGCGTCCCATAATGTAAAAGCACTCACAACCCAAAACTTCTGGCAAACACCATGCCACGGCATTAAAATCAATAAACCTAAATGACAACCACCATAACAGAAATAGCAAATGCGAATCTAATTCATGATACAACTGTTTCTAGATCACAACATATAATATCAATCTGAATTGGGGAAAAACAAAATCTAGCAAAATAAATCAAACGAAAACGACCATTTAACCGATCTCATTACCTGGCTGAACCCCGCTTGAAAATATAAACAGCAAGATCAAGAAATACCCAAAAGCAAGCTCATTCCTGAGACCCCGATATCTTCATAAAACTATGCCCTAATACCTGCAAATCGAGAACCCACATCAGGTCGGTAAACATATCCACGGATCAATCCTGTCTAAATGTTTTACCGGCTATACATACCAAAAATGCAGAAAAGTATACGAAGTGAAGAATGAGCACGGATCCCTCTTTACTTACTTGAATAAACTGTAGATTTCACCAGCGGCGTTGGTTTTTCTCGCAGAGAGAAGAGGGCAAGGGGATTGAGGAGGCCAAGGTACGCAAATTAGTTGCCCAAGGCCTCCCGCTGATCAAAAGCCACACCCCCACTGGAGAGACGCTGTTCCTTTCACTCTTGCACGGTTATGGACGGCTGCGATCATGCATTTATATGATCCGACGGTCGATTTTCCGTCAAACAGCTGTACCTGCGAGGAAGGCCGGTGTGACCTTTTACTGTGTCGCAATGGACGGATGCGATCCGACCTGGACAAGATCTGATGGTGTTTGATACGTCCCCTCCTCTTTCAAATAAACTGATTTCTATCTCTAGGTACTCACAAATGATTTGGCTGTTTTATTGTTGGAGTTAATGTAATTTATAAATGATTTGGGCCTGTTATTGTTGGGATTATAATGTAATTACACTATGATTATCCTTGTAGAATGGTTAAGGCCCGAGGGGCTTCATTGATTCATATACTGTAATAAATGCTTTCAGGTAATTCGCTGGCAAATTGACTTGACTCAGTTTTTGGAAATTGATTCATTGGGATTTCGGGAGGATTCACATATTTACAGAGGGTAACAGATGTATTAAGCTCTCTGTACGTTGTTATTGGAATCTGGTAAACCGGTATAGACAGTCCTTTTCAAATTGAGTTCTCCCCGGATTGTTATTGGAATTGGGTAAAATGGATATGAACAGGATTTTGTAAATTGAATTCTCTGTCCATTGTTCTTGGAATTTGGGTAAATGGTTATGGTAAGCTTTTTGAAATTTGAGCTTGTAGTCATAAGAGTAGTTATCTAAATTTGAATTTTTTAGATTTTTAAATTGATATTTTGTAAATATTTATATTTTATAGATTTAATAATATAATTATTTGTTAGTTTTCATAATTATTTGTAAATTTTTATTTTTTTGATATATTGTAATATGTGTGGATTGGTTTATTTATAGATTACATATAATTGATTGATGTATTGTAAATTGATTTTAGTTTTCCATTTTAAATATAAAAGAGATAAAATTTATATTTATATGTATATAATTTAAAATAACATATTTAAAATATTATATTTATGTGTTAAAAAAAATTAATTTATAAATGGAATTATTTTTATTTTTATTATATTTTAAGAAGTTTTTAGGTAAATGTTATTTGCATAATAAATTTTATGTAAAATATTATTCATGTGACAAATTTATCAACATTTTAATCATAGCATCATGTAAAAATTATCCATGTGACAAATCTATCAATATTTTCATCATAATATCATGTAAAAAGGTATCTAAGTGGCAAATCCACGTGAAATCGTAACATCATTTTAAACGTTATTCATGTGGTAAATCTATCAACATTTTAATCATAGCATCATGTCAAAAGTTATCCACGTGACAAACCTGTCAATATTTTCATCATAACATCATGTAAAAAGGTATCCAAGTGGCAAATCCACGTGACAAACCTTAGCATCCTCATTATAACATCATGTAAAAAGCTATCCATGTGACAAACCTCACAATATCTTCATTGTCTCATCATGAAAGAAGCTATCCAAGTGACAAACCTGACAACATCTTCATCATAACATCATGTAAAAAATTATCACGTGAAAAACCTGACAACATCTTCTTGATAATATCATGTAAAAAGTTATGTGTGTGATAACCTTGATACATTTTCATCATAATATCATGTGAAAAGTTATCCACGTGATAAACTTGAAAGTATATTCATCATAACAACATTTAAACAGTTATCCCCGTGACAAAATTAACAAAACAAAACCTCATGGCATCTTCATGGTCACAACGTATAAAAAGTTATCCAGTGACAGACCTCACATCATCTCCATCTTAACATCATGTAAAAAGTTATCCACTTAAAAAACCTGACATCATCTTCGTTATAATATCATGGAAAAGGTTATCCACTTTGACAACCCTAACAACATTTTCATTGTAACATTATGTAAAAAGTTATCCACTTGATGGATGGCAAACCTGAGAGCATCTTCATCTTAACATCATATAAAAAGTTATCCACTTAAAAAACCTGGCATCATCTTCATCATAATATCATGGAAAAAGTTATCCACTTTGACGACAACATTTTCATTGTAAAACTATGTAAAAAGTTATCCACGTGATGGATGGTTCAACCATGTCCGCAAATTAGTTCTTATATGATTATCATTGAAAAAATTTCTTAGTAATCAAGTTATCCACGTGACAAACATGACAGCATCTTCATCATAACATTATGTGAAAAGTTAATCAAGTTAACTGCGTATTCATCATAACGTCATATCAAAAGTTATCCACATCATAAATTTGAGAGCATATTTATCATGACATCATTTAAAAAGTTATCCACGTGACAAACTTGACAACATATTTATCATAACACATCATGGAAAAAGTTATCCACTTTGACAAACCTAACAACATTTTCATTGTAACATTAAAAAGTTATCCACGTAATGGATGGTTCAACCATGTCGGCAAATTAGTTCTGATGTCATTATCATCGAAAAGAATTTCTTAGTAATCAAGTTATCTACATGACAACATCTTCATCATAACATCATGTGAAAAGTCAATCAAGTTAGTAATCAAATTATCCACGTGACAAACATGACAACATCTTCATCATAACATCATGTGAAAAGTTAATCAAGTTATCCACGTGACAAACCTAACAGCATATTCATCATAACATCATATGAAAAGTTATCGACTTGTTAAACTTGAGAGCATATTCATCATGACATCATTTAAAAGGTGCATATTCATCATAACATCATATGAAAAGTTATCCACGTGATAAACATGAGAGCATATTCATCATGACATCATATAAAAAGTTATCCACCTGACAAACTTGACAACACACTTATCATAACATATCATGGAAAAAGTTATCCACTGACAAACCTGACAACATTTTCATTGTAACATTATGTAAAAAGTTATCCACGTGATGGATGGTTCAACCATGTCGGCAAATTAGTTTTGATGTGATTATCATCAACAATTTCTTAGTAATCAAGTTATCCATGTAACAATTTTCATTGTAACATTATGTAAAAAGTTATCCACGTGATGGATAGTTCAACAATGTGGGCAAATTAGTTCTGATGTGATTATCATCGAAATTTTTTCTTAGCAATCAAGTTATCCATCTGACAAACATGACAACATCTTCATCATAATATCATGTGAAAAGTTAATCAAGTTATTGCATCTTCATCATAAAATCATGTGAAAAGCTAATCAAGTTATACACGGGGCAAACCTTATAGCATATTCATCATAACATCATATGAAAAGTTATCCATGTGATAAACTTGCATATTCATCATGACATCATTTAAAAAGTTATCCACGTGACAAAATTGACAACATATTTATCATAACACAGGGTGATAAATATGACATCATCTTCATCATAACATCATGTAAAAAGCAAAACATCATCATCGTAATATCATGTAAAAAGTTATCCATGTGACAACATATTTATCATAACACCATGTAGAAATTTATCCTTGCTACAAACTTATCCATTCTTTATCATAAACCCATGTAAAATGTTATCTGCCCGAAAAACATGGCAACATTTTCATCATAAAACTATTAAAAAGTTATCCAGTTAAGAAAACTTATAACATCTTCATTATAACATTATGTAAAAAGTTATCCACCTGACAAACTAAACAACAACTTTATCATAATACCATGTAAAATGTTATCCACCCGACGTCATCTTCATCTTACTAGGTTGTATATGCACGTTGTTACCATTGAGCTTTATCATAATGCCACATCTTACTAGGTTGTAGATGCAAGTTGTTACCATTGAGCTTTACCATAATGCCATGTAAAACATTATCCACGTGATAAACTTGATGACATCTTCATCATATTAGGTTGTAGATGTTGATGACATCTTCATCATGTTAGGTTGTAGATGCACTTTGTTACAGTTAATGTTATAATTTGTAAAAAAACTAATCTTTATAGGATTTTGAATTTGGATCTACCTCACAAATTTGAAAATATATTTATCATAATGTCATATATGCAACAAATTTGGCACCATTGATGCAATAATTTGAAAAAAGTTAAACTTTTTAGGAATTTGAATTTGAATCCACCTCACAAACTTAACAATATAATTATCATAATACCATGTAAAATGTTATATATGCAATGCAACTAATTTGGCAGCGTCTTCATCATAACACTTTGTTAAACTTATTCACATGACAAAGTTCACATCATTTTTATCATAATGCAATGTAAAACATTATCCACTTGTAAAATGTTATCTATGCAATGTAACACTTTGTTAAACTTTATTCACATGACAAACTTCACATCATCTTATCATCTTTATCATAATGCAATGTAAAACATTATCCGCTTGTAAAATGTTATCTATGAAATGCAACAAATTTGGTAGTGTCTTCATCATAGCACTTTGTTAAACTGTATTCACATGACAAACTTCACATCATCTTTATCATAATGCAATGTAAAACATTATCCACTTAACAAATATTGGGTTGTAAAACCCTGTAGTTACTATCAATGCCATAATGTGAAGGGGTTGAACATTCTAGGATTTTGAATTTTTTTAATTTAATTCATCTCAATTTTCAAATGATGATAGGGATGATTTTAATGTAAAAATGGTTTTAATAATTTTTAATACAAAAGTGCAATTGGATTGTGCAATGTTAAATATATTAAAAATATGATAAATATTTGTAAATTTCATTGTAAATTTATATATTTAAAATTTTATTTATTTTGAATTTAAATTGCAAATTATATATTCAAATTATCAACCCATTAATAAACTTAAATTATATTTTTTTAATTTTTAAAAAGATAAAAATTATATAATTTAGTTAGTAATTAAACGTTAAAATAGTTACTAACCCTTACATGATAATAGATAAAGAGTAGACTTCCCATCTTTTAAATATCTATTTTATAATATTTACGAATCGTTTAAATCAAAATTTTAAAAAATAAATTAGTATTAAGTGGCATAATGGAATTGAAGATACAAAAAACCTCCTTTTTTTCACAAACTTATGTACCAACTTGTGAGGAGAGGAGTGCGTTGTGTAAAGGGAGAGCAATGTAGTATAACATTGGGAGAGTTGACATAAACTTTGAGTGGAGGTAGGTAGTATCATTGGGTTTCTCTTTACCAAGAATATTTGCACTCCCAACGTTGGGCATGCCTCTATAAGAACCCTAGGCTAGGCATGTGAATATTTAACATATGAAATGGTTTTGTAGTTAACCATATTACATGAAAAAAGTATATAAAATAAAAGAAAATAGGGAGGTATTGTTGTAATAGTGAGGTATTGTTGTCATCATTTTTACAAAGAAATTATATATTTTAGGTTTATTATTAAAAAAATATTATTTAATGTTTATATTATTAATCAATAAAAAGAAAAAATATTTAAATGGTTGGATTTAATGATGAAGAGTGGGGAGCTTTTTATTTTCATCATCTGGTAAGGTTCAATTTTTATGGGGACTTAATATATAGTCATGGGGTACCTGAGTTAGTGATCAAATGTGTAGTTTCACTAAAGAAATTATATTAAATGGTCTTGCTACCTGAAGCCCCAAAGGGAAACCCCCAATGGGTGGCTCAATTTGCAATGGTCGTGTTATGAATTATTATGTAAATTATGAGATTTAAGGCTCAAATCCTCCCAATTACCCTATGTCTCCATAGGAGAAGAGAGCATACAAAATAACTTTGAGGTTAAATTGGTAATAGTATCATGCAAATACGAAACCAACCCAATTGTCAATAATATATATATATATATATATAATATAACTATATATAATATATATATATATATATATATATAGTATATATATAAACCTTTAGCATTATGTATTGCCTCTTCAAATAAAGGCTCATTTGGGAGTGATAAGGTGATTGTTTTGTAGACTCATTATAAAGTTAATTGCTCAGTTATCATGTGGCTGAAGAACTCTCATGTTAGCATTATTAACACTTCTTTTTTTGTAAATATGAACAAAATTTCTATTGATAGTTGGAAGTATTACATACATTGTGAGCACAGGAGCTTATCCAAAAACTCAGCATACCTCAATCTTAAGGATTATATCAGACTGAGATCATATAAGACAAAGCCAATTGTCAAAAATTGCACATAGTTGACCTAAGGTGACCACTTGAAAATTACATTCTAAGAATGGACACCTTTGACTAACTATTGCAGAGACTTGACATACAACTTATCCATAGGAACTGTGTTTATATAACTAGCACCTTCAACTAAAAACATAACAATGAGCATGAGAATGGAACTATAAAGCAAATAAAGACTATATAGAAGTGTAAACTGGAATTTAAACACTATAGAAAGCAAATTCATTTCCGTGTGATCATTTCCAATTTGTGAGAAGATCAATCTAGTCAAGAATGATGACTGGGAAACTAGGGGAGGGCAAAGCTTGAGAGTTGTTTAGAGGTGTTTCAGAGTTTGTCGGAATAACATTGAGAGGCATAGCGTTGATGATTGCTTCCTCATCATTTTGAGGATTAGAGTCGATGTTAAATCAGAAACTATAAAACATTCCATATGGGTTAACCTGACGATAATAACATCAAGGTTGTATATGATGTCCCACAATATGCATTTTATCTCCTCCTAGTATGCAAAGAGCTTGTAGTTGTCCACCTGCTTGTCCTGTATCACCATGTTGAGCAGTGTCTCCATTTGACGATGATGAGTGATGTAGTGTAGAAAATGAATTCTTCTTCTTCTGAATTTTCTGGATTCTGGTACCAATTTCATAGTGCTTCCAGATATCTTTGAGTCGGAGAAGTATTTACGGTCTCTGAATTCCTTTGCTTTTAAATTGATGATTTCATTCCTGACTTCAAGGGGGGTAGCATCGAAAAAATTAGGTACATATTCCCACCCAAAAAGTCGTATGTGCCTTGAGGAGGACACAGTTGATGCACACTCCCACCCCCCCCACGTTGCATTGGTAATCTTTATCAAGGAACCATGGTGTGCCTGCAATCAAAGCGCTTGCCAACACCAACAACAAGACAAACAACTTCCCAATTGTGGTACCAACAAGAGAGTATACCGACACACATGTGAATAAATAACTTGGGTGTTTGACTGGAAGATAGAACATAGTAATAAGGAAGATATAATTGGAATTTCCTAAAACCCCAATGAGATAGATATATAACACTTATGAACGTATTGAGAGATGAATGAGGGAGAAGACTGAATCTGGGTTTAGAACCAGATAGAAAAAGAGTCGGAAGACCACACCCCACAAACAAGAATTGGACAGTTAAACAGAACTCCTGATGGTTCAGACGCTTGTAAAGAGACCTGAGATAAGACCACCATGAGTTCAAAGGACAACCCAGTCCCCATATTATTCAGATAACACACAAAAAAATGAGAAAAGACCCAATTCAAAGAGACTACACCGAGAGAATCTCTTCGATGAAAGAAACTACAACTGAGAGACGGTGAAGGATGAAAAATGTGGATAACTAAATCCTGACCTTGAGACACTATAACTATCGAGTGGCTTCTCCACTTAGGTTGGGAAGATGACTCCTGTGGTCGATAGAGTAGCTCTCCTGTATCAACAAGACAAACATAATTCCGCCACCTTGCTATCATTTGACGACTTATATAAGACACTGCATGTATCCATGAAACCTGCACAACCTTGTCCAAGTGTCTCGATAGATCTTGAGCTTAACAAACCCAAGACAATATTGCATGATGAGCTCATAAATGAGCATAAAGCCTATGTTAGAGCGAACGAATCAGGTAACCAAACTGCCATTGCAAGGGTTCTTCATATCGAGGCCAATAGAAGGAATGATCTTGCTTGAGATCACGGGACATAAGAAATCCTTAAACTGAGGTTGAGGGCATTTAATCTCCCGTGTCCATGACAGGTGAGCCTATATGAGACCACGGTTGTGTCTTGCGCAATACATGCGAGAGGTGTTGTGGGACCAGTTTCCAACCTCGAGGGCCGCCAAAAATATGCCCGTTCCCATAACACGCATGTCATGCATTTGTTTGATGTTCACGACGCCAGGTTGTGTGATGCATAGTCAAAACTAGTTATGCTCCTCGTCAAAAAGGGGCTATGGGGAAAATATGCCCATCAGGGAGTTAGCATTATTAACACTTAAGCGAGGCCTTTGGTGACATTATGAACAAAACAAAAAAACATTTTGTAATGGTTTAGCCATTGTTTGATGTGGTAAAACATTATAGTCATCAGAATAGTTATCTTTATTGTTTAATCTTAAATCTAAAAATACAAACGATTTGTATATGACTAATATTTGTAAAATAAAAATTTCCCAAATAAATGAATGATTGTTTAAAATATAATATCATTATTTTTTTTTAAGAAAAAAGATTTAAATATGAATTATATTCCAAATGAAGTGAAAAAGGAAAAAAAATAATGAAGACTTTTTCTCAAAAAGTACAAAAAAGTCTTCAAAATTCCAAAGATGGTTGTATTATTTGTTTATCATTATATTTTACTAAATTTTGTAATTTGTAATAATTATTGATAATTTTTGTAATTTAATTTTTATTTTTAATAAAATATTTTTAAAAATAAATATTTAGTTAAATTAAAAATATTTCAAATCTTATTTAATATAAAAATAATTTCAACCCTTACCATTTAAAAAAAAAAAAAAAAAAAAAAAAAAAAAAAATCTCAATATGTCATCAGCTAAACTACTAACTTATAATTATATACATTCCTTTAACACACCAACAAAATTTCAAATTTTCCTAAAACATTAATAATAACAATAAATAATTACAATTTTATCTTACCCTAAACGGAAAATATTTTCTAAAACTTATCAAGTGAAAGCTCTTCAACCAAATAAATTGAATATAATTTTCATAACGGTTTTTAATTAATCATAATGTAATAAATTATATATAATTTAAAAATTCCAAAAAAAAATGCACATGAAATTTTATTTCAACAAATGTCATTATCACAAAACAAACAAAAGGTTGCTTTAACGGTAAACAAAAATGGAAACCCTTTTAGGAAATATTAAATTAGATAATTAGATTAAGCCTCACCTGAAGAATATTAAATACTCCAAGTTTAAGACCTTAAAAAATTATTGAGCGAGAAAAAAGCATATCATGTCAATAGGGTCATTTCCAATGAAGTTAAAAAAGTCAAAGTGAAATGTTTACCTAAAAGAGAGAGTAAGGCAACATGGTCATTTTCCAACGAAGTAAAAAGAGTCAAATGGAAATACTAACTGGATTAGGTCACGTCAGTACATTCATATATATAATATTAATAAATTTACGTAGTATGTATATATATATATATATATTTTTTTTAAAGTGTAATTATTGGGAAGTTATTTAAATTGATACATACCAAGTTCGTATAATTATGTTTTTTTCGGCTTAATTTAATTATTGAAATTTGAAAGGTATGAACTACTTTCATATTTAAACAAGGGTTACAAACGCTATAGATAATGATTGAATTTTGAAATATATAAACCAGGGCTCACAATTGAACAAGGGCTACAGAGGCTATAGATAGTATATATAGTCCATTCACTTTGTAGAATATATGGCGACTATATTTGTCTAATTTAACTAATAAATGAAATGGTCATTTTATGGCATCTTTTACGACGTATTTTGTCAAACATATTGAAGAAAAATTTAATAATTAAAATATTTTAAGATATTTAATATGTTAAATAAAAAAATTAAGAAATATTAAGATTATCTCCAAAATAGTTTTGACCATTTTCCCTTTTAATTTAATTAATTAAATAAATGTTAAATGAAATGAGCTATAGGTTTCTTATGCACATGGTCTTGAAAAAGTAGTTAAATTTTTTCTTCTTTTTAATTATATTGGTTAATTAAAAAAACATATATCATATGATCAAGAGTTAAGGTCTTTGGAGCATACTTAATTAGCAAGCCATGGTATTGTACCAAAGTCTATTTATAGGTTAGGAATCTTCATGCCAAGTTGGATGAATCTACATCATTAAATATCTTGTTACATGTATTTTAAAATGTACAAATATATGTTTAAATAATATATTAATCTTTTTTAGAATCAATAATAATTATATATTATTATTATAGTATTAATGACAATGAAGCTACAGTTTTGTTGTTGTTGTTTTTGGGCAATGTTAAATATATTATAAGATAAGTATTTTGATGTCTATATGTGTTTGTGAGCAATTTAATTTATATGGTTACTCTAATTTTAATAATAACCAAAGATAAAAAGTTAAGATTTATGTCAAAACTAGTTATGCCATTTTAATTAAGCTTTTTTAATTTTCAATCTAATAAAAAATAATACCATGTTTACAT
>APFE030481861.1:0-49042 GCA_000404065.3 Pinus taeda
GTAACAAGTTGTTTACGAGAACAAAGCCCTTCATACCATAAAAAATGATCTGGTTCTAAATATGAAGATGCAATACATATCTTTTGTAACAGTGGTACACCATGTAGATCAAAATATTGCTCCATCTGAAGTATCCAATTTACCGGATCCTTGCCATCAAACTTCCTCATCTTGCTTTTTCTTGATTTTACAAGCTCGATCTTGAAACGACTGTAACTCTGTACTTTCGGATCTTTAAGTTCTGAAATTGTGACCTGTAGTAGCCCTCTGCGTCCTCTTTCCAATGCCACCAGTTTGATCCAAATTGGATTCTCCAAGAAAGCGTTATGCAAAATATCCCAAGATGACCTGATTATATACCTTTCCAGAAGAGCGAACTTGTATGAAGTTGCACGTGTCACTGGTTCGACCTTTGGCTCTGAAAAATATATAGACGAAACTACAGTCCGTCCTCTTTCTGTACCTTCTTACAAAATTTCAATCCAATTCTCAGAGAAAAAGTTATGAAGATTTTCCCCAGGTCACCTGTTTGGAATGTAATTCAGGAGTCTGTAAAAAGACCAACTTCCTCAGATCATATCTCTACAAATATAGGGTAAAAAGCTCTGTAATTTGGACTTGTGATTTATCATGATGTCGTATCAAATGGGTTTTTTTTTCAACTTCTGAAACGTCGCAGAAAAAAGTTATAGCGGAAATGCCACGATGACATGTTTGGAGCAGCGAAACCCTAGAAAACAAAGCTCTAATACCAAAAGTTATGAAACTAGCTCAAGAAAAGATAGAAAAGATAGATCAACGCCTTAAAATTCAGCCTCTTCGAGGGGGCAACCTCCTTTACATTACATAAATGAACAATTCTTGGATGATACAAATGAAAAGACCTCCTTTCTATATATAGGAGTCTAAGGGGTCATAACACAATCAGAGCCGACATAACAATAATAATGTAAGGGCACAATAATAACAATAGTCGGCTTCTATGTGGCACAATAGTAACAATATGGGCACTACATGGCTACATCAATATAATAAGTGGGTTGTACTAATAACAAGAAGGGGTTACACTAGTAGTATAGGGGCCTAACAAAGATGGTTGTAGTTGTGTCAACCCATGGTCGAGAAGTTAGTGTTGTATGTAAAGTGTTGAAGCATTGAGATAACCATATTCTGTGTGTGTCACGGAGAGCATTAAGTAATACTACATGTGGGTTGGAGCAATGCGAGCTATTTAAGGAGCCCGAAAGGTGTTATAGACATATTTGGGCACTGCAACCCCAATCACATATGTCGATAAACCAAGGGCTCTTAAACCCCTAAAAGTGTTGTTTCAAATCCTAAAGGATCAAGGTCAACTGATTACATCATCTCCCAGAAGTTCTCCTTGAAAAACCACTCAGAACTGACCAAAACTGGACCATACAGACTGCTCCATGTTGAGGGTGCGATGCATACTGGCTGTTACATTGGCCAGGTGTGATGCATACTGAAAGAGCCTTCTGTAGGGTGTGATGGCCTAGAGTAGACAAATGGTAGAGGCAGTTTGCTAAGTCGAAACCTAGGGAATCTTCTAGAAACTTCCCTTATGACACTTGCCTCTTTGAAGTCGCCTAAGGATGAGTAAGAGATCATGAAATCTCTAAGTGGAACCAAGAACTGTCAATGAAATGATACTAATCAAAAACCTAGAAGCTGACTCATCCCTCTGCAAATATTTATATATGGATCCCTCAGCTGAGAGATCTATAGGCTGGAATTTTGTAATTTGTAAGGAAGTGTTGTTGGTTTCTCTTTGAGAAGAACATTGTATTTGTTGGGTGATCTTACTTTTCATGAGGTGAAGAGGGCTTTCATGCTGGGAGGATGATGCTGGATCAGACAGCTAAGTTGTAATCTTCTCTTCTACTTTTACTATCAATAAAGTTATTTGATTTTTCCTCCATATACTTGTGTATTTGTGGATCTTGTATTTGTGAATGCAATTGTATGGTTAATGTACTTCTGATTTTGCATTGTTTATGGTATTATAGATCTCTATGCTTTAGATGGTGTTTTGTTGCTTTGTCTCTACAAGTGTTCTTTAAAGCGAGACAAGTGAGAAAGGAGTGGAAAGCTCTATCAAAGGAGAGAGCAAAAAAGAAAGGAGCCAAGTGAAAGATTAAGGTTGGTGCTCTCTGTTTCTCTCTTATCTATCATACATAAAGGAAAACACATGTTACTTTGAATTGTTTGTTTCTAAGATAGCTACCCGTCTTAGTGGGACTAGCAGATTGAATAGACACTAGTTTTCCCAAAAACAAAATGGCGACTCTGTTTGGAAGTGAATAATTTGTTTGTTTGTTACTGTTGTTTGCTTTATAAACTACAGATGGAGCCCGAAGTTAAGCCAGCTAGCCTTCAAACTGCTTTTGCTATGCAACTGCAAAGTATATCAACACTGCTTTAGTCAATCTCCGGGTTGGTTTATGAACTCAACATCTGACTAGAAAACATCCTAAGTGCCCTTGTGGTAGCTCAATAACCTCATAAGATCATACCCCTATACTTTGTTTTTACTGACTATCATAGCTTTGCCTAAATCACTAAACTTAGTTGCAAATTTTGAGCAAAAACCAAGCTCAGTTTCGTAGCTTGGTCCATCGCACTATCTCTAACTGGAAGTCTGGATGCATCGCACCTCCCGTGTTTTGCAAGTGAGATGCATCCTTGTTTCCCTTAAGGACAGGTGCGATGACTAAATGAAACTGTTTCCTTCTTTGGAATTTGGTTTTTTCTTCATTGTTTTAAGCTCTATTCAGTAGTTTGGATGCTTATGATCAATATATCATTGTTGAAACCTTCTTCCTTTACATTATTCACCTTCCATTGATCAGGAATTATGAATGTGTTTTTATGTATTTTTCATCATTTACAGTCCTCCTTTGCAAAGAGTAGCTTAATTGAACTATCGTCTTTTGATTCAAAAGTGTCACAACTATCATTGTGTGTCGAAAAGAAGAGTGTTATAAACTCTTCCTCTTCTAGATAGTCGATTGTATTTTTGCCATTGTATTTGATTTGAATTATTAGTATTTGAAGTGTCGAAAGTAGTTTTCCATTCAAAATTGAAAGTATCGTCTTAGTCTTCCTTTCATTTTGAAAATAAATTGTTGAAGTGTTGCTTTGAAGATAAGTAGTTCAGATCTGTACTTAGTTTTCTTTTTGGCATTCTAACATTAAGGAAACGAAAATGTTGGGTATACGACCAAAGTCCCACATTGACTAGAAGTGGGGAGGATCATGGGTATATAAGGATAGACAAATATCTCCATTGGTATGAGGCCTTTTGGGGGTAAAGCCCAAAAACAAATCCATGAGGGCTTAGGCTCAAAGTGGAAAATATCATACCATTGTGGAGATATGTGGTGTCCAAAGTTCTTACAAGTGGTATCGGAGCCAAGTTCCAAAGTTAGCCAAGTGGATGAATCCTCGGAATGTCGAACGAAGGTGGTGGGCCCTGGTAATATCACGATGGGATCCGTGAATCAGCTCGGTTAGACAGGCGGTGTGCTCTGGATTCTTCATGGATGTGTCTTGGTCCCAACACGGTGAAGAGGAGTTGACCTGGGATAGAGCAAGCTCTCGAGGCAGGTGGTGCTCCATGTAAGGCGTGTGCTTCCAACAAATTGGAGGGGAGAATCTTGGTTGGTAGAGAGTGGACGGATGGATAATCGTTTGAGGGGAGGCTCGATGGTCCTTTGTTCGAGGGGAGGATTGTTGGGTATACGACCAAAGTCCCACATTGACTAGAAGTGGGGAGGATCATGGGTATATAAGGATGGACAAATATCTCCATTGGTATGAGGCCTTTTGGTGGTAAAGCCCAAAAACAAATCCATGAGGGCTTAGGCCCAAAGTGGACAATATCATACCATTGTGGAGATATGTGGTGTCCAAAGTTCTTAGAGGAAAAACAAATACATGCATGTGCATTTGCATTTAGACTGCACGCGGAAAATGATTTAGGAAAAGTGCATTTAGTGTATGCTCTCTACTCTCTGTTGAAAGAACCGTACTCTTCTTTCCTTAGTAGCTAGGATTTTCACTGCTGAAAGAAAACAAATGACTGCTTATCATTTGAGATTGCATATTTATGAATTTTACATCTACATCACACGGTGAACCTTGAAAGACAAACTTCTTAAAAAATATCAACTCTAAAATAAACCTCAATGAACATAAAAACGCTTTGGAAAATAACACACGACATCTAGAAGTCTAGGCTAGAGATGTATTCCGGCGTCGTAAAGCCTGGTAACTATCATTTTCATCAAAGGTTGGGTGATTACTCCTCTTTGATACGACAAATGCCAGTACAGACTTGTGCTTCCCGTACCATCGAGCATATATTGGGAGACTACAATAGGTTGATAGCCTTTATCCTTAGGAAGCCAGGTCTGCTGCCCTATCGATTGCAATGCACTGAACACAACATTCGAGAAGATTGACTGGCATACGTAAAGTCCTTGGTAGTTTTTCCTTAATTTACCACCAAGGTGTATATTGCAATTTTGCGATTGGTTTGGTAATCCCTCTATCTAGATTTCCAGAGTAGTCACTTTCACTCTTTTTCGACTCCTTAAAAGAAAAGGTCCATCTAAGCACTTGTCACTTCAGGATCATTAAAAATTGAAGGCGACTAGAGTCACCTTTAGCTTTTTCTCGACTCTTAAAAATTGAAAAAGAAAGTTGTGTCAAAGCGTCATAAAATTCATTTAATATGGAATAAAATTTTCTCCTTTTTAATTTTGAGTTGATCAAGTAACCCGCAATCGTGGAAGAAAGTCAATCAAAACCCCATCATTCGCGGAGGCTGGCAAGTCAACCATCTTTGACTCCAGAAACGAAACCATTCCAGGCGAAATAATGTCGTTTAACTGAGTCCACCTCTATTGGTTTATTTGAAACTTGTGTTTCAACTACAGTTAATCCAATCATTTCTGGTACATCTGTCTTTACAGAAGAAGTTCCATGGTTACAAGAGGACATTAGAACTAATCCTAATGTAATGGTAGACGCCTCAATACCTGAAACAACTCCATCTAGAGCTGATCCAAAAACTGAAGTTCACTCACCTGAACATCTGGGAGTTGAGTTCCAGAATTCAGAAGGTGTCACCCCTCCAGTATCTATCGCTATAGAGGACCTGAGTAACAAGGCATTTTAGGTAATGGACAGCCGCAATTTCAAAGCGGTTATCAAGAACCATGCTATAATGGTTATGCCCATCAACCTTATCAAAGTTACTAGCATCAGATACATTATGCTGGTATGCAAAGACCCACTGCTTAGGCAATCCTATCTTATCCTGGGTATGCTTCGCCAAACCTGAATCAATAGTTGCCCTTTGTAGCAACTCTAGAATTACCAGATTTGAACTTATTAACAAATGATCCAATTGCTTACGCCCCTTGGTGGTCAACGATTCCTCATAAACTTCCTTTAGATATTCATAAATTCAATAGAAATTTGGGTGAAAATCCATCGAATCACGTAATGAATTTTCATTTGTGGTGTTCATCTAAAACCCTAAATGATGATTCGATTAGGCTTCGCCTTTTTCAGTGAACGCTAACTGGTCCGACAGCGAAATGGTGCGTCGAATTGCCTAAAGCTTCTTTTGATAACTTAAGCATCCTTGCCACTACATTTTTAACCCACTTTTAGTTACCCATAAGGTACAAAACGGGAACATAACTCCTTACCAACTTTAAACAGACAACAGCCACTCACATATCTGATCATATTCATGAGTGGTGACATCATCATCGAATGGTAAAGACCTATGCTCCTTATCACCTTCTAGTTGAGTGGTTTATTAAGTCATTATTACCTTCTATTACAGAAGATGTGGCGAAAGGAGGAGTTGTCACTGAAGAGCAAGTTATTACTCGAGCGTAATATCTAGACTTGATCTATACTTAGTCTGGCACACTCTATGACAAAATTCCTAATGCCCCTAGACCAGAATTTTCATTTCCTCCTCCTCCTAAATCAAATAGGGACTCTCATGCTGGCGATGGCATGATTGGCACCTCAAGTACGCAAACCGCAAATGCTTGATTTGGTAAAGCCCTTGTAGTTTCTAATTAAAAAGCAAATGAAAGTTTTTTTGCCTCAGAGGTTAATGCCATGTCATCCAACAAAGGCAAAGAACCGAAGCAACCAGGGAGCAAGAAGAAAGGGAAAAACAAGAAGAATAAACAGGAAGATACACGTCCTAAAAAATCTTCTAAAAACCCTATTGGGTGAAAGAAACCAGGTCAACCATGTTTCATATGTAATGAAGAACATTGGACGAAAGATTGTCCGCATGGAGCTAAGGTCAAGAAATTTTTAAAATCTTCGAGCACCTCAGCAGTGTTGACTGATCCGTTTCCAAAACTAGAAACTAATATGGTTACTATTGATAATGCTTCCCCATCCCAAGTGCTTATGTAATCCATATCGAAATAGCAAAATTATGCTTTGATATCAACAAGGAACAAAGGTTATGGGAATCCACAAATATCAAACAACAAGGTTACAAATCAACCCAGTAGTTCAACAACAACTTCGTCAGAAGTTGTGCCACCCATAATTCTTGAACTAGCAATAACGCCGCCAAAGGGAGTAGTACATAAATCGACATTTAATCCTTGTGCTCGAGCAACATAGAATTATAATATAATAGAAGATCTGGCTCAATCGCCATCCGCTATGTTGACACTTGAAGTACTGCAGAATTGCCCCTTCCAAAAGCAAGCTTTATTATTAGCAATAGGTGGGATTGACCCAACAGATTCCAATCTTGTGGCCTTTAACCATAAAGGATACGAACCTCAGTTACCAGCCCAACTCGCTTTATCAAACCCAAATCAACACTCATCAAGTGTTTGGATAGATAGGTCTGAAGAATATGGCACCTCTTTAGATCCTTGGTCATGTGTACATTCTACAAATGAAGGAATCATTCAGTCAATGATGATAGGAGAGGCACCATGGGAAGATTACCACCATCATTCCCATCTTCAATATAACGACGAAGATTATTCCAACGACCTTAATCATCCTTCAATTTTTTATTTTCTATCAAATACTGTAAATACGGTGGATTCCGAGCAGAATCTATCCAATATTGAAGAAACTAGCGCCATAAATATCTCAACCAAACCTAATGTTGTAGAGAATATTCATGTCAGCAATTTTTTCTCTTCTTAAGAACTGGAAATATACTCCACTCTCTTTCATGAATTCAGAGATGTCTTTGCATGGTCATATGAATAAATGCTAGGCATTGACTCGAGCATCATTGAACATGAAATCAAGATGTATCTAAATGTCAAACTAGTACGACAACGACTTCGACAAGTTCACCCAAAGAAAGTCGCTACCATCAAGGAAAAAGTTGAAAATAATTTACATGATGGTTTCATTTACCCTATTCCCCTAACTGATTGGGTATCGAATATTGTTCCTGTCATGGAAAAGCAAGGAACGATTAGAGTGTGCGTTGATTACAGGGATGTAAATCAAGCTTGTCCAAAGGAGAACTACCCTACACCCTTCATCGACCAGATAATTGATGAATGCGTCGGATGCGAAATCTTTTCATTCATGGATGGACTTTCCGGATATAATGAAATAAACATTTGCCCACAGGATCAGTCGAAGACCACATTTATATGTCCATGGGAAACATTCACGTACAGTAAACTACCTTTCGGTTTAAAGAATGCAGGGGAAAATTTTCAGAGGGCAATGAACTACACCTTCCATGACATCAAGAACATCGTTCAACCACATCTCGATGATCTACCGGCTCATTCGTGAAAGCGGGCTGATCATCTGCGGCAATTGAGAGATATATTTCTATGCTGTCGACACTACAAGATATGACTCAATATAAAGTGTGTGTTTTGTGTCAGTTCTAGTCGTTTAATTGGTTTCGTAGTTTCTAAGGATGGGATTCAACTCAACCCATGTATGGTTCAGGCAATCATTGACATGCCTCCACCTTCAAATTTGCTTCAGATTCATAAATTCCAAGGGAAAGCAAACTTTCTAAGAAGGTTCATTCCAAATTACGCTTAACTTGCTAAAGGTTATACATGTCTTTTGAAAAAAGAAGTGCCCTTCAACTGGGATCAAGTTGTGCAAGCTTCCTTTGATGCTTTAAAGGATTCCTTAATAAAAGCATCATTAATGTACACTCCTAACTATCAAAAGGACTTTAACCTGTATCTTGCTGCAACAGATACAACTATTGCAATGGTTTTAGTATAAGAAGACGACGGAATTGAACATCCAGTCTATTATTCAAGTCAAAACTTAAATGATATAGAAAGAAAGTACTCCTATGTTGAAAATCTGGCTTTAGCAGCTGTTCAAGCAGTCTAGAGATTTCGACACTATATCCTCTCTCGCAAAACTACCATTCTATCAGATTGCAACCCTATGACCTACATTCTGTCGCGTCAATTAATAGGGGGAAAATATTCAAAATGAATAGCCATTTTGCAAGAGTTTGATCTGGAATTCACAAAATCCAAATCAAAGAAATCTCTAGTTTTCGCAGAGTTACTACGCGACCTCCCATCATTGTCCAACGCTTCAACATCTAAAGCATCAATCGTGGACGAATCTCTGTTTCTGATATCGTTAAGTGATTTATGGTATGGAGATATACTGATCTATATCCAAACCCAAACCTTTAGGTCGAAAACCTCTCGCTCCGAACAATGACGTACTTAATACCAAGCCAAAGACTACATGATCATCGGTGATACCCTTTACCATCGTGGTGTCGATATTGTTCTGCGAAGGTGCCTCACACATGAGGAGGCCGAAAAAGTCTTGAATTCTTGTCATTTAGGTGCGTGTGGAGGGCATCAATCTTGTTATGCTATGACATAAAAGATCTTACGAGCAGGTTACTTTTGGCCTATTATATTCAAAGATTGCATAATCATGGTCAGAAGTTGCCATGCTTGTTAGATCTTCGACCGTAAAACTAGACTACCACCCACACTGCTGCATCCAGTAGTTGCTATTGGGCCATTCGCCAAATGGGGCATAGATTTCATGACATGTAACCTCATATCCGCCGGGGGGCATGGGTATATCATAGTCGTAGTCGACTATTTTACAAAATGGGCCGAGGCGATGCCTACATTAAACAATAGTGGTGAAATGACTGCTCTTTTCTTTTTCAATCATGTAATCTCTAGATTCAGTGTTCCACAAGCTATAGTCACAAATCATGGATCGCATTTTCGTAATCACATGATGGTTGAATTGGCTGCCAAATTAGGATTGTCCCACAACAGTTCTACTCCTTATTATCCGCAAGCTAACAGACAAGTTGAGGCCATCAACAAAGTCCTAAAGCGCATGCAGTAAAGGATGATTGGAGTCCACAAACAGAATTGACACTTAATCCTGTACTCAGCTTTATGGGCATATAGGACATCGGTGAGAAATGCAACCGGATTTACACCCTTTTAGTTGGTGTATGGCCTGGAAGCAGTATTGCTGATTCAGTGTGAAATTTCATCTCTCAAGCTCCCAGTCGATCTACTCCTTGAAACTATGGAAGAAGAGGCTCGTTTCTTGGAACTAATCCAATTGGATGAAACCCGTCGTGATGCCGCTTTGGCTAATGAAGCTCATAAGAAATGAGTCAAGGCACAATTTGATAAAAATGTCAAACCCTATGTCTTCTCAGAAGGTGACCTGGTCTTGTTGTATGATCAGGAATCTGATAAATTGGGAGCAGGTAAGTTCCAACCTTTATGGATGGGCCCCTACATTGTTAAATTAGTATTAGCAAAAATAACCTACGAGCTAGTAGATTACAATGGGATTCCACTGTCGCAACCCTGAAATGGGTTGTACCTTAAGCGTTACTATGCTTGATTAAGTGTAGTAATCTCTTTATATGCTTTTGTTGCATTTTTGTTTTCGTCAAGAGTGATCATTTTGGTTAGGTAATCCACTTTGCATTTGTTGCAGATGTCAGACCTGTTGGAATCATTCGTTGGATATGACGACGGAGCTAGTCATAGTACACAAAATCTATCTTCTACAGCCTAGGCCATTTTTGATCCAAGTGGCAAGTTAGTCAGTTTCAGTGGGATATGTATTGGTCAATCAACGGACAACATCAATGAGTACAGCGTGTTGATGGAGCTTCTCTTTGATTCCATCGCACATGGCATATGCCAACTTGTTGTCAAGCTAGATTCACAACTCGTCATCCTACAACTTACTGGCATCTATTCCATTCAGAATCCAGCTATCTATCGTATGTTCCTAAGGGTCAGTATTTTGGAAAGGCAGTTTGATTCTATTCAATATCAACACATTTCCATAAACGTAAACACATTAACTGATTCATTAGCAAATTACGTGTTAGACAAACATTTGCAACATTTATAAAGGAAAAAGCATTTCAATCAACATTTGTGTTAGGATCACATAACTTAACCGAAATAAAACTCTGAAAATCAAAAATATATATAGTTGTTTATAGTTTTTTACAAAATGTTCTGTGTCCATGACAAAATTGGTCACACGACCCAAAAACTCAAAAATGCAGAAAAGCACCCTAGACTAATGGTGCTGGTGATAGCGAGTCACCGCCTGTGCGATCATACGTAAGAGTCCAGTCCATTGAATCGGTACACCAGTGGTATGGCGCTGTAATCTCAGAGGTAACTCCTCGGTCCTCACACCTTGAATACCAAGGGTGAGACCCTTGATCTGATCCTGCAACACTGCAAGGGTCTCTGCTATGTCCAGATCGCGAACGACAGCCCTTCCTACAACGTCTCCTACTGGAACGGCAACTGCTACCCTCGGGTGTGCTGCTGGTCGCACTGGTCCAATATTTGCACACATATATCAGTTTAATTAGTCTTCATAACCTTTAGAAAACATAAAAACATTATAAAAGCAATAAAAAGAGATATGGTCAAATCGTTTTACCTATAACACCTTACTACTCTCGAGCCGGTAACGCCAAATCCGGGTCGCCTCGGAAATCCATCCCAATGTATGAATACTCTGCAAAGACCATCTCCCGACGGTCAAACCACTCAAAGAAGGCATTAGAGAATGAAATCTGTGACTGACTAGCATGTCTGGCTAAGAGATCAACCCATCTCTGCATCCGTGGTTCCCTCGGTGCTGGAAATCCAAGTGAAATGTACTGTGGCTGCATCAGTGGAATCCTCTCCGAGGCGAAAGTAGTCAAAATAGAATCGTAACCAAAGTTCTTGGATCGTCCATTCTTCACCTTGGAAAGTTGTTCTTTTATAATTGGAAGTAATTCATCACACCAGTTGAATACCTTTGGTTCAAGGCATTCCAAGGCGTACTGCATATAAGACCTGTTGGCCAAATGAAGAGCCGCGCTACCAGCCAATCTAGCAAAGGTGAATAAAACAGTCCTCAAGGACCGATCAATGACATCTCGAATACCAATCTTGCCCTCCCTGCTCGGCTGAGATCCATCTCTACAAAATTGGCGAATATAATCCCTTGCAGATTCACCCCCACAGGCGGATCCTGATAGTGAGAGAGGGGAACCACGCCTCGATAAACCAGTCAAAAAGTAGATATCCTCAACTATCAAAAGGATGGATTTACCTCTAATTTGGAACACCTCGTTGGTCGGATCCCATGCATCGAGAAGATATTGATATGTGGAAGAATTTGAGCAAACCATAGTTTTGCAATGCAGTAACCGTACCCAGATCGTGTAAGGCAATCACGTCCTCTTCTTCATGCTCACATTCATGCCATGTAACAACCATCTTGATCCGATGAATCTCTGAAACACAAACAGGACATGAATTAAGATCTTGATTTGGGCAAAAACAGGCAAAAATTTCATGAGAAAGCACTGCATAAACTTTCGCTCCTGCGCCCATCGCACCCTGGTTGTGTACAAGGTGAGATGCATACTGACTAGCCAATGGCCAGCTTATTATGCATCACACTTTTCGATGCATACTAGGTGCGATGGGGAGAGAAAGAATTGTTCAAACCCTTGGGGCCCAGAAGAGCAAGAAAAGTTGCTCAGAATCAGAAAAGGAAGAAATGCAATTAAAGAGCTCAGGGTTAGCTCCTACATGGTCCAAACGGCACGGAAAATAGTCCACTGGATCTCCCAGAATCAACTGATGAAATTCAAGGGGGAAAACAACTCTAGAGCTCCAACAATCCCAAATTTGAATTAAATGGTAAAAATGAGAGGTAAAACTACTTTTATGTTACTGTTCACGTAATTCAAGTAAGATGTTGGTTCTTAACTCATTTTCAAGCATGTATTTGCATTTCAAATCAATTTGATGGAGTAATTGAACAGGTGGTACGACCGTCAAAAGAATATAGTGTTAATGGAAAATTGAACATCTGTGACTATTATCACGAGCAGTATTACCGCAGGGTTCAAGTTTCCTAAAAAATAAACCCGCCACTGAGCATAGCTTCTAAAAATTCAAGCTCATTAAAAAATGAATCCACTCTCAGTAAATAACCTTTGTGATTGCATTGCTATCAGCCTTTTGAGCCTTGGTCGTGTTCTTACTGTCACCTCCACTCTTTTCGCTAATCATACGCCTCCACTTCACTGTTTACCCTTTTGAGGAATAGCTGTGATGAGTGATTCTATTAGCCACCCTTTTTACGATGCCATGTTTGAGAAGTTCCAAACTTACTTGGAACGAGTTACTACCCGGATACATCACTCGTTCCTAAAAAACGAGTCTCTTTTAAGCTCTTTTTAGACTCGTAAAATATGAAAAGATTGTCGAGCTATTGGCCTTTCCAGCTTGTTAAAGTAAAGGGAAGCATCATCCTTCCTCTACATTTTAATCTTTTTGGACCTGAGGGATCATTACATAAAAATATCGAGTGTTTGTCATTTTCGGCTCGCTAAAACTATCGAAAATTCACCCCTTTCATATTATTTTATACTTTTTCGGACTTAAGGGATTATGACAGGAAAAAGGACTACTGGAGTTTCCTTTCCGTATCTTTTCAGACTCTCTAGATATGAAAAGGGCCGAGTTATATTTGTCATTAAACTTGTTAAAACAATAGCGACAAACTTTTCCATCTGGACAAGAGCGAGTTTCACTATCGCTAGGCTCGCTAAAACATAGCGACAGGTTTGCGTGAAGGGCAAATTATAGACCAAGCATATGCTATCCTCCTCAAGCTTGACAAAAATAAAGAGATACTAGTCAGCAATGACTGGGGAAAAAGGGAAGAAAACTTGAAGAACTTCATTGGTAGCAGGTCGCTCTTGAACATGACACTTTCACTCCATCACCATGATTAAGTCGAGTTGGCTTATTCCATTTATTGGTCACATCACCATCGGTCCTCTGTACCATCCATTTTTGGGGTTAATGCTACCAATCCATCTCAGTGTCGCCGATATGTTAAAGAGAAGTCGTTCAGAGAATTCACCAACCCAGCTAACGCCTCATCCACTGCAATAACTTCAGTCTCCATTTTTCATAACCGCCATTCCTGAACCCTGTATCATCAGATTGTTTTCACCTCCACAAAATCATTTTCTTTGTTTCATGTCGTAAATGTGGGATTCATTAAGGCCCTCCTACGACGGGTCACTTCTTGTCGACATCAGCTCGTTATCCAAGAAGTTGACTTAGGAACAACCCTTTCAGTACTTTGAAGCTTGTATGCCTCAATGGCAAGTTTCTCACTTCCGACAATAGGTTTACATCAATGGCCTTCGGCTGAAATATTTTGCGTGGTGTTTGACATCGAATCATACATTCACACCATGTGAATTGTACTGTAGTACCTTGAGGGTCATTATCATTATCGGTGATTCCTCTTGCGCTTGTTAACATCTCACATCATTGGTTGGTAATCAGGTGATGTCTTTCCATGTTTGACTTCAGAATATCTTTTCAAATGAATCGACTTGTACATCGGGTGAAGAATGAACGAGTTTGAAGACCTCGGATCTAGTTTCATCCATCCGGGCTGTGATATATTCAGGATAATAAAGACATCAAATGTACTCCATAGCTACACAGATGATCATCCAAGCTAAAGGATGATGGCTCTACAAGAATCACCAGTTTGCAACAATGGACGATTATCTGTCCTATGTACATGAAAATGAATTTATAAAGCTGAGCATGGGAATGCCCGCCTTAGCTAGATCATGAAAATAATATCAAGATAATGTATTGTATTGTATTTTATATAGGTCACCTTCCAGTTCGAGAGACCTCGGATCCTCATGATAAAGAATTTCACCTGACATCAGAGGATATACGATCTCATGCTTTAGGGGGCAATTGTTATAGACATATTTGGGCACTACAACCTCAATCACATATGTCGATAAATCAAGGGCTCTTAAACCACTAAAAGTGTTGTTTCAAACCCTAAAAGATCAAGGTCAACTAATTACATCATTTCCCAGAAGTTCTCCCTGAAAAACTACTCAGAATTGGCCAAAACTAGACCATACAAATTTTTCCATGCTGAAGGTGCAATGCATACTGGCTGCTACACTAACCAGATGTGATGCATATTGAAAGAGCCTTCTGTAGGGTGCGATGGGCAAGAGTAGACAAATGGCAAAGGCAGTTTGCTAAGTGGAAACCTAGGGAATCTTCTAGAAACTTCCTCTATGACACTTACCTCTTTGAATTCGCCCACGGATGAGTAAGAGATCATGAAATCTCCAAGTGGAACCAAGAACTATCAGTGAAATGACACTGATCCAAAACCCAGAAGCTGACTCACCCCTCATCCCTCTGCTGAGAGATCTAGAGGCTAGAATTTTGTAATTTGTAAGGAATTGTTGTTGGTTTCTCTTTGAGAAGAACATTGTATTTGTTGGGTGATCTTGCTTTTCATGACGTGAAGAGGGCTTTCATGCTGGGAGGATGATGCTGGATCAGATAGCTGGGTTGTAATCTTCTCTTCTACTTCTACTATCAATAAAGTTATTTGATTTTTCCTCCATATACTTGTGTATTTGTGGATCTTAAATTTGTGAATGCAATTGTATGGTTAATGTACTTCTGATTCTACATTATTTATGGTATTATAGATCTCTATGCTTTGACGGTGTTTTGTTGCTTTGTCTCTATAGGTGTTCTTTAAAGCGGGACAAGTGAGAAAGGAGTGGCAAGCTCTATCAAAGGAGAGAGGAAGTAAGCAAGAAGCCAAGATAAAGATTAAGGTTGGTGCTTTTTGCTTCTCTATTATCTGTGATACATAAAGGAAAACACAAGTTACTTTGAATTGTTTGTTTCTAAGATAGCTACCCATCTTAGTGGGACTAGTAGATCGAATAGACACTAGTTTTCCCGGAAACAAGAGGTTTTTTAGATAAATGGTGGAAAAGGGATGGATGCCAAATAATCTTTCGATCCAAAATTAGAAATTGAGTACATGGAATTGGAATTTCAATACATGCCGAGTCATATACGATAGACCAACAATAGTTGTAAGAGTTTCATTATTCAAGGTGATAATGAAGCAAAATAAATTCATTCCGTAGCAAAATAAATTGGAGGTGTTATCAAGGATATGTTCAAAACATATTTGGGAATTGATATGGATGCACAAAAGTAAGTTGTTAAGATGAAAAGTGATCCAGGTGGATGTTGGTGGCCACCCACCTATCCCATTTGGACCCCCACAACTATCTCTTTCAGTTTTTCAGTTTCCGTAATTGTAGCAAAATTTACTATTTTTAGCAGGTTTTTGGGTCCTGAACTTCTGGAGTCGTTTTGAGGCCCTAAATGACATTTTTTGGGAAATCTGTGAGCAACATGGGTCCATGGATTGATGTTTCTCTTCCCAAAGTTGTAGTGCTAAGATAGATCTTTCTAACAAACTATTGTACACGCCAAACGAAAATCGGGTGCCAAAGTTATGACCTCGGGAAGTTGATGTACCAACTTACCTAAAATGGGGCCCATAATTTGGCGTTTCATCTTCTAGGGTTAGTTTTTGTGATGTTAAGGGTTTTCCATTGTTTCTCAACAATAAATAGGCCTTCGAGCCTCATTGTAACATAGTGCAGAGGCATGTAGCCACCACATCTATTCTTAGAGATAAGCTACCATCGCCCTAGTTGCTTTATTTCCATTGCTGTGTGTAAGCATATTTCAGTATTTTACATTAATGAAATGAAGTATTATTTCTGCTGCATATATGTGTTTATGGTTATTTCTGTGATTTGTTGCGTTCTTGTTTAAATCTGGATTAGTGGTATCAAAGCGGTCTGCTTTTTTTTTCTCTGTTTTTCTTTGCATGTCCCCAACGAGGTCGGGATATAAGGAGTTAGGGCTTGAACTAGTCGAACCTTTGCAAGACCAGCCTCGAAAATCTTGACGACCTCCCATGTTGGATGAAAAGAAAGACGAGGTGGCAGGAGATCCTATCAAAATCTTGCTCGAAGAAGCCCTCGAGTGGCAAAGGAACGCGATGATGGATAGCTTTGCGCAGATCCTTCAGCGGCTACCTAGAGGCAACGCATCGGCTTCCAACAGCTACTCTAGAAGTGCAAAACCGTTTAAGGTACAAGTTAATTTTGAAATCCCCATCTTCGAGGGTCAAATTGACGAAGATGCTGTAGATAAATGGTTAAATCTGCTACATGGGTATTTTTCTGTTCATGAATTTTGGGTTCAGGAAAAGATTGTTTTCACTCTTCTCAAAGAACCCCCTCACGTCAAGGACTGGTGGGAAACCTATTGTGAACAGAAGAATGAAAGTATCGGCTCACTATTTTCAGCTGCACCCACTTGGGATTCATTCCGAGATGTCATCAAGGAGCAGTACTACACTGTCAAAAGCTATGAGGACAAATACATCAAATGGACCACACTATGGTAGGGAAGGGACCAAGATGTGCTGGAGTTCACAAACATTTTTCATACCTTTCGCACACAGTTGGGTATCAAGGAATTTGAGCTACATTTCATACTCAAATACCGCGACTGCCTACACAGATACATCCAGGAAGAGATGGAGTTCTTGAACATCTCCTCGCTCAGCATGGCGTACTGATACGCTGTCAAAATCAAGCAAAAGTTCAAATAGAAGAAGCGACACTTTGGATCTGCAAATTCGAAGACCAAAGGACAAAGCTAAGGCGGGGTGACCCAAGACAACCCATTGAAGCCGCAAGAAAAGAACAACACCACGAAGTCGAAGAAGGACACAGGAAAGTGGTGTGAATTCCACAAGAGTCCCACTCATAATACAAGTGAGTGTCGGACCAAGCAGTCGCCAATGGAAAAGTTGAAGGCTTCAGAATTAGATGCATGTTCCGATCCTAAGTCAGAACCCGATAAGGGGAATGGCAAAGGGAAGCAGATCATTGATGGGAAGCCAAGCGTCACTGTTGCCACTGCCAAGATATAGAAGAATGAGCCCGAAGACCCAAAGGAGGAGGAGCGTCTTTTCCACTCACAGATGTGGGTGAAGGGTTTGCCGCTGCAATTCATTATCAACAGTGGCAGCCAAAAGAACCTCATTTCAGCAGAAGTTGTGAACGGGTTGGGCCTACCAACTACACCACACCTGTAGCCATACAGTATAGGGTGGCTTCATGAAGGACGAGATCTCCGAGTTCGCCAGCAGTGCCGCCTTCCCTACAACATCAAGCCCTTCATAGATGATGTATTGTGTGATGTTGCACCTTTGGATGTTTGTGATGTACTATTTGGGCAGCCATATTTATGGAGCGACATGCTATGTATGAGTCAAGGCCTCACGCTATTATTATTACTTTGGGTAATTCATTATACAGGATACTAGAGGTAGCCCCACCTGCTGCCACCTCTTTGCTCTCTGCTAAGAAATGCAACAATATCGTCTCCCAGACTAGGAAATTCATTTTATGTCTGGTTCGCTCCCAAAGTAAGGGGAAGATCATCACTACATTCATGACCCCCGCGAAGGGTTCCTCCACACAATAGCAGCAATAAAGGGATACGGTCATGAAAGAACACAAGAACAACTTCTCCTCACCTACAGGGGTACCACACAAGCTTCAGGTCAGCAACAAAGTCTGGTTGCATTTGCAGAAAGAATGGCTTACAAGAGCCCATCAGAAGCTCCAACCACTTCGACATGGTCCTTATAGCATTACGAAGGCTATGGGAAACAATGCTTTAGAGCACAAAATTCCTCCATTCCTTCGCTTGCACCAAGTGTTCAATGTGTACCACCCTTGACCATGCTTCCCAGCATTATTGGACACATCAAAGATTGCATAATAGCTCACTAGGGACCAAGTTCAACAGATAGAGGAACTCAATGCAATGGGGACAATTGCTTCCTAAGGGGAGAGAAATGATCCAGGTGGATGTTGGTGGCCACCCACCTATCCCATTTGGACCCCCATAACTGTCTCTTTCAGTTTTTCAGTTTTTGTAATTGTAGCACAATTTACTATTTTTAGCAGTTTTTCGGGTCTTGAACTTCTAGAGCCGTTTTGAGGCCCTAAACGACGTTTTTTGGGAAATCTGGGAGTAACATGGGTCCATGGACCGATGTTGCTCTTCCCAAAGTTGTAGTGCTTGGATAGATCTTTATAACGAACTATTGTATGCGTCAAACGAAGATCGGGTGGCAAAGTTACGACCCTGGGAAGTTGATGTACCAACTTACCCAAAATGGGGCCCACAATTTGGCGTTTCATCTTCTAGGGTTAGGTTTTGGGATGTTAAGGGTTTTCCATTGTTTCTCAACAATAAATACGCCTTTTAGCCTCATTGTAACATAGTTCAGAGGCATGTAGCCGCCACATCTCTTCTCAGAGATAAGCTACCATCAACCTAGATGGTTTATTTCCATTGCATTGTGTAAGCATATTTCAACATTTTACATTAATGAAATGAAGTATTATTTCCACGACATATATCTGTTTATGGTTATCTTTGTGATTTGTTGCGTTCTTGTTTAAATCCGGATCAAAAAGTCCCCAAAAAAATTGTAAATGCTTGCTACACACTATGTGGTCCCTACACATTCTTGGTCAGGAACAAGATGGGGTTGTTTACACTATATTGCATGGTTGTAATGGAGGACATCGATGTTATTTATTAGTCCCTGTCAAGGAAGGACTCTTAAAATTGATTTTGTTTTTACTACCCATTAGTCGAGCTTTGACCAATATAGTTTCTAATGTTTAACTTTATAGAATATATATTTATTTTTTAACATTATTAAAAAAAAATTGTAATTGTCTTATTGGTTCATATTTTGAGCGTCTTATTTCCACCTTCATGACATGTGAAATGGAGCATAATGAAATAATCATTATTTTAGACTAATTCTATGGCATAATTGATATTTGGGCAACTTCATTTCCGAAGGGTATAAGAACTTCATTAATGTATCTTTTTTCAATTATTGTGCCCAAACCTTAGATGTTTAAGTATTATTTAATAATCATTTTATAGAAAATTCCTTAACTAGTTACACTTAGAGTTACAATTAAATAGTTACACATGGGTTACCATTCCATTACATCCATAGTAGTTTTGTTGCATATAGTTGTAGTCTTCTTCATGAAAATTTTAAAATTTAACATTTGCAAGCATAGGAAAAGAAATGGTGGGGGGCAGTCCTGGAATTTCAAATCTCGTCTGCATGTCAAATGAAAATTTGATGACGTTTTTGTATTTTTCATACCCTTCATTTTACGTTCTAGGAAAATTTGTTAGTGTCAATCTCCCTTTATCTAGAACATCTTTTTCAACTACTCTTGTGTCTCAACTTTCATTAATGTCCCTTTGAGAATGCCTTGTTTTTTCCTAAGTTACCCTATGTGTTTGAGTATCACAACTATATCTAACAAACACAATTAAAATTTAATCCTCTAGTAATAGCATTAATGTAAGTTAGAGCTCCCATCAGTTATAGTTCCAAACAATTTTCATGACCCAGAACTAGGACCAAGAAAACTCTAATAAACAAAGTTATTTTTCATTCAAGTTCATAGTCCCTTCATAGTTCTGTAGTCAAAGTTCTTGTTAGCTAAGGACTCTAACAAATATTTTTTGGTCAAATGTTGATGAGTGTTCCAATTGGAAAAGAGATTTGACAAAGAATAACTTTGACCAAGCTTATATTTCTATGCCCTCTTTTTGAGTTCTTGTTATTGAGAAGTCATGCTAGTGATACTTCCAAGGAACTTTCCAAGATAAATGCCTTTGACCAGGGAACTATGACCAATGAACTATGATTGTTTTGTTCCCTAATCGATCTAATTTTACATATTGATGTTGGGTCTTGTAAGTTAAAATTCATGTTGATCATAGTTCTAAGGATTTTCTTGATTAAAAACTCTAACTAACAAAAGGATGGAGAACTGTAATAGATATGATCTTTGATAAAGAAATTGCAACTAATAAGAACTTTTATAAATGAAATTTAGTTAACAAATAATATAACCATAGGAACCATTAATCATGAAGGAACTTTTAACTAAGGAAAAATAATAAGAACTTAGTTAATATTCCTATTGAATAGATTTCTCATCTTGTTAGTCATTGTTTTAAGGTACTTTCTTTGCCAGAAAATTTTACTATGATAGATTGAATTGTGCCTAACTATGACCATGAAACTTTGACCAACAATGTTCCTATTAGTTAAGGATTCTAACTTTTAAGGATTCAAAAACTTTGGAGTTGTTTTTCACTATCTATACCCTCACTTTTGAATTTCACATCATATCCACCATGTAAACATGGATCACGGAATTCAATTTGTACCTTGTGTCTTTGTGCTCAAATTCAAATCAAAATTAACTTTAAATGTTTCATCCATGTGTCTTGAGAATTAAACCATTACCAACTCAAAATTAAAATCAAATTTTCAATTACAACTTTATAAAGATGTATAAGACTAGAATAGTTAGAACTAAACCACTACCAACTCAAAATTAAAATCAAATTTTCAACCTCTGATGAATTTGACTAGAAATTTGAACCACTACCATGTGAAATGAGTTGCATCATATCGTAGTTATGGCATGTAAACTATTTTATCAGATAGATGGTTTCCATGCACAAAAGTGTAACTATAAAATTATACAAACTTGCATTAAAATGTTTATTACTAGCATAGCTATATGAATTAAATAATTGGCAAGTGCCAATAAATACAGCGTAAAAATACTTCCTGAATCATACATCTCAAGTTGTTAAAAAAAAAAAAACTAATTAAATTGCAGGTTTATTATTATTATTAATGGTAAAAAAATAACATATAAGCTAAATATATATACATTTAAAAAAAAATCATGTAAATATTCTTTTTAATTAATAAATTTATTTAAAAAGGTGAAAAATACACAACTATGAAATAAATTTCAGCTTTTAATTTATGTATATTATTAAAAATAGTCTACTAAGATTAAATCCCTATCTATATCTAAACATAATTACATTTGTATCTAATTTAATCTAGTTTCAAATCAAATCTAGGTTCTTATAGAATCAAATTTAATACAAATTAAAATTTAAACCAATCTAAACTCTTATAAAATTCAGTTTTTAAATTCCACTCACCTTAAAGAAAAAAATCAGTTTTTAAACTCAATGCACTTAAAAAAAAAAAAAATTCAAAGAAACAAAATAAAAAGTTGTTATAAAATTCAGTTTTCAAACTGAGTGCACCCTTAAAAAAAATCAGTTTTTAAACTCAATGCACTTTTAAAAAATTTAAAATTTTCATAGAAACAAAATAAAAAACAACACAAAATATATACATTTATGTGAAAATAAGTTCAAATATTTAATTTGAGATGAATCAGACAATTTTTTCAAATTATATGAAAAACCTTGAAAAAGAAAAAGTGCAAAATACCGCGTAACTGATGGATCTGGATCTATAAATAGGCATGTCGATATTCATTGGTATTCTTGCTATGACTTCTCCTGTCTTTTCCCTCTCATTAACTTTATCCCATCAAGCCTATCAGCTCCTAGTAATATTCCCCAAAAGGACGCGCAATTTCAATTTAAGTCCAATGGTTTGCAACAAGCAGCGAATTAGAAACGGCATGCACTCTGTGAATGGTGTATCCTGGAGAGCAGTAGCCCGAGAGGAGAGGGGGAGTTTTGGAGAAATATGCATTTCTGTTTCGAAAAATCATGGAGCATATATTAGTTTGGTGAACGAGCATGGCAGCAATCCTCTCCATTCTTACAGTTAGTGTCGTCGATACCACTGACCATAACGCTTTTGTTGTAACTCCTTCTCATAAACTGCAAGTGGATGAGTTCACTATTGTTCTCATTTTTCAGGAAAACACAACTTCCTTAGTCTATATTACCAATATCACTCTTAGTTAACATTCTTTACTGTTTTCTCTTTAGACTTCAATGGGTTAGTTCCCCCTTATCATGTGACGTGTCCAGAGGTAGTATGTTTCTTTTAACAGATAATATCACGATAAACTATCTACCGTTAATTTTTTCTTTCATTGGGCGGCTGTAAATCCAATAGGATCCAAACACTCAAAAATTTATTGCAAAGGTTGTAATCACTATAGGTGTGTGACAAAATTTATTGTAAAGCTAGTAATGACTGTAGGTCAATTGACAGGCAAACTTATTTATTGGTATATAGAATATACGAAATCCTAGGTGGAAAGGATGTGCCTTATTATAGATTTTGAATGTTGGCTCCCTATACGACCAGTTCTCATGGAAACCATCTTGCGTGATTCCTTTTCTTGTTGGGAGCTTTTAAAGTGGTCGATTACTTTTTCTACAGTTCTCTACCATGTTCATAGGGTAGTTGGAACATTCCCCATGATCAACTGAAGCAGTGGAACACTTGACACGTAGCCACCAATCGCTTGATGGAAGCTTGTTTATAAATACTTCGGTTTGGTCCTCAAACTCACCGCTCAATTCCCTTTAGTATTGCACCATCAAATCAGAGTAAATAGAGTTTTGGAAGAGCCAAAACGGGAGAGAGAAACAATGACAGAGTGTGAGAAAGTATCAATGGCCGAAGATACGATTTCATGGGCATTAAAGTTTTCAATTCTTTTAAATGTTTATTCCGCATTATAGAATCGTTATTATACTAACATTTGGTATCGGAGCGATTTTATCTCTGCCTTGTTGTTTATCGACATGCTCTGTTTGGTCTGCCTTGGTGTTTATGAACGATGTTTTGTCTCTGTTGTCTCCGTGTTATTGTTGCTTTATCATTGGCAGTCTTTTTGAAACATTATGCGGTGACAAAAATGAGATTAGGCCTTGACTTTTTAACCTCTGTTTTTTCTTCTTCTGATAAGCTCAGCTATTTATTGTTATTATCACAGTGATCAATATTTTAGTTGTATATTAGATGATATCTTTTGGCTTTATTAGTCTTTTGGACATTTACAACATATATTGGAGTTTCAGTTACAGTCCTTGACTCACAGAGCTCAAGCCTCCAATTGAATTTGTATTTTTTTTTTTTTTTTTACTTAATGAAAAAGATGAAATTTCTATTTCTGCGAATAAATAATAATGGGTATTATGCGTATGACCCAGATGGCCCAACCCTCTTTTTCTTTCCTTATATAAAAATTGAAAAGGTATTTCGTAGGGACTCAAACCAGCCCTCTAGATCAGGTTATGAAGGCACACATTGAGTCATTGAGCCATCGGTTTGGCTCAATGCCACATTTTGAGAATTTTTTGAATTAAGGCATTTATTTGGAAATATGTCTAATTTTTACTCAATTTTTATGCTTATAATATTTATTTGGTTTAATTATATGCAATTTGGTTAATTGTTGTGCAAATTTATTAACTATGCTCATATTTAATTTGCATGAATTGATTATTTTTGCTCTAATTAAGACATGATATTTTGGATGAGTATACGGACCCATCATTGAATGTTATGCATGAATATTATAGTTTTATTTATGCAATTTATAATTATTCTCATATCAAGTTAATTTTTATGCATAAATAAATAATGTCTAGTGATCCATATAATTTTTAATTGATTAGAGAATAGACACAATATCTCTAATTAAATAATATTATATATTATGATTGATTAGGATCACATAAAGAATATTTAGACATTAATTGTAATTAATTATACTTAATATAATAAATTTTATCCCACATGAATTTTTATTATATTTATATAATTAATTAGGATAAAATATCAAATTATTCATAACTTACCCACATGAATTATGAATTAATAGTTTTATCATAAAGTTTAAATCTAAGATAGAATTTATATCAAATTATAATCATAATATACCCTTTAGAATTATGAATTAAGCGAATAATTTGATAAATTCTATCATAAAGAATAATTGAATTTGCTTGAATTTAAAATTTATCCCACAGACAATTTTTATGTCATTAGATTCAAGTTTACGCATGATTTATGTTGGTAAAGCATGACATTTTATTTAGGCCTCAATTTTAACATAAGCATGTAATCTTTAATTTTATGCAGTTGTACAACGTGCAAATTTCTCTGATATTCATTGTGATATCCCTGAACTTAAGGGAGATAACTATAAGGTCTAGAAGGAGAGAGTTTTCCTTCATTTAGGGTGGATGGACATAGACTATGCTATTAGGAAAGATGAACCACTGGCACTCACTGATACCATCACTGCAACGAACATCACGCTTTATGAATGATGGGAGCGATCTAATCGACTAAGCATGATGTTCATTAAGACTAAAAATTTTGCTGGTATTCGTGGTTCCGTTGATTAGCATGAAAAGGTCCGAGACTTGCTCAAATCCATTGATGATTAATTCGTCACTTCATACAAGGCACTAGCAAGCACCCTAATCGTGAAGTTATCATCCTTAAGACTCACTAGCGTGAAAGGTGTGCGCGAGCACATCATGCAAATGAGGGACACTGTGGCTCAATTGAAGAAACTCGAGGTTGAAATATCGGAGTCCTTCATGGTGCACCACCTCCTGAACACCCTTTTGCACCAATACAAACCCCTCAAAATCTCATACAACACACATAAGGATAAATTGTCAATTAATGAACTCATGACCATGTGTGTTCAAGAGGAAGGGAGACTGGTGATGGAACTGGGAGAAAGTGCAATGCTGGAAACACGTGGAAAGGGAAAATCTCAAGCCAATTAGAAAGGGAAAGGTAAAGCACCTCTCCAAGCCGATATTAAGAAGGATTCCAAGTGTTTCTCTTCTAAAAAGAAGGGACACATGAAGAAGGAATGTGCCAAATTTCAGAAATGGCTTGCGGACAAAAGTAATTCAATCTCATTTGTTTGTTATGAATCTAATATGGTTAATGTCAATATTAACACCTAGTGGATTGATTCTGGATAACCAATTCACATTTCAAATTCCTTGCTGGGTTTGCAAAACTTAAGGAAACCAGTGGGAAGTGAGAAAAGCATCTTATCAGGAAATAATATGGGCTCGCATGTGGAAGCTATAAGAACATGCTATTTAACTTTAAGTAGTGGCTTTGTTTTAGAATTAGAAAAGACCTTTTATGTTCCAAGTTTTTCTAGAAACTTGATTTTAATTTCAAGGCTTGAACAATTTTGATATTCCTTTAACTTTTCAGAAACATCTTTCAGTTTATTTTATAAATCTGATTGTGTTGGGAATGGTACTTTGTTTGATGGTCTTTACTACATTAATTTACAAAACAATGTCACTTATGATTCAATGCATGTTCACACTGGCACTAAAAGATGTGTTATTAATGAGGGTTCCTCTAAATTATGGCACCAAAGATTAGCTCATATCTCCATAGAAAGAATTAAAAGATTAGTAAATGAAGGGGTACTTAATACTCTGGATTTTACTGATTTCGAGACTTGTGTGGATTGCATAATGGGAAAGCAGACCAACAAGTCAAAGAAAGGTGCCAATAGGAGTTCAGACATATTAGAGATCATACATACTGATATATGTAGTCCAGACATGGCTTCACATAGTTAGAGATACTACATCTCTTTTATAGATGATTACTCACGATATATGTATCTCTACATGCTTCATAAAAAGAACGATGCATTAGATGCCTTTAAGATCTTTAAGGCTAAAGTAGAGAAACAATGTGGCAAGCAAATTAAGATCATGAGATTAGATAGAGGTGGAGAATATTATGGTAGATACACAGAGGATGGACAAGCACCTGGGCCATTCGCAAAATTTCTTCAAGAGCAAGGGATTGTTGCCCAATACACCATGCCTGGTTCACCCAACCAGAATGGTGTAGCAGAAAGAAGAAACTGAACATTATTGGACATGGTGCGGAGTATGCTTAGCAGCTCTAATCTTCCTAAACCTTTGTGGTTTGTTAAGACGACAGTGTATATATTAAACCGAGTTCTAACCAAGGGTGTTCCTAAAACGCCATTTGAATTTTGGAAAGGTTGGAAACCGAGTTTGCGACATATGCGTGTTTGGGGATGCCCGTTTGAAGTGAGAATCTATAATCCACAAGAGAAAAAACTTGACCCAAGGACCATTAGTGGGTATTTCATTGGATATCCTGAAAGGTCTAAAGGTTACAGATTTTATTGTCCATCTCACAGCACTAGGATTGTGGAATCAAGAAATGCAAAGTTTCTTGAAAATGACTTGATCAATGGGAGCGATCAAACCAGGAACAAAGTTTCTGAGAAGGATCATTGAGAATATCAACCTTCCACCTCAAGTGATAGATTGGTTCTTGTTCATAGCACCCCTCAAGTACAAACTGGTGTTGAACAACCAATTTTTGAAGTTCCACAAGCTGCTAACGACATTCCAATAGATCAGGTAGTTCAAGGGTTGCCAAGAACTTTTGAACAATGAGTTGAACCACATACTTCTCAGGAAGATGATGGTACAACATTAAGAAGATCTATTAGACCAAAGAGATCAACAATTCCTGATGATTATGTTGTGTATTTGTAAGAATCTGACTACAAAATTGCAGCCAAAAATGATCCCGAGTCCTTTTCACAAGCCACGAGTTGCAAAGAATCAAAATTATGGTACGATGCCATGAAGGAAGAGATGAATTCTATAAAGAGTAATGGAGTCTAGGATCTTGTTGAGTTTCCTAATGGTGAAAAAGCCATTGGATGTAGATGGGTCTTTAAGACAAAGAAAGACTCATTGGGCAACATTGAGAGATACAAGGCAAGACTCGTTGCTAAGGGATTCACTCAGAAAGAAGGAATCGATTACACAGAGACTTTCTCTCCTGTATCTGAAAGATTCCTTACGCGTTATTTTGGCATTAGTATCCCATTTTGACTTGGAGTTGCAACAAGTGGATGTGAAAACAACATTTCTCAATGGAGATTTAGAGGAGGAGGTTTACATGAAACAACCTGAAGGATTCCCTTCTAATGATAGTGAGCAATTGGTTTGCAAGCTCAAGAAATCCTTATACGGTTTAAAACAAGCATCCTGCCAATGGTATTTGAAATTCCATAATGTAATTTCTTCATTCGGTTTTGTAGAAAACATTATGGATCAATGTATATACCAGAAAGTCAGTGGGAGTAAAATCTGTTTTCTTGTTTTATATGTGGATGACATTTTGCTAGCAACCAATGATAAGGGTTTTTTGCATGAGGTGAAACAATTCCTCTCTAAAAATTTCAATATGAAAGATATGGGTGAGGCATCTTATGTCATTGGCATTAAGATCCATAGAGACAGATTTTGAGGCATCTTAGGTCTGTCTCAGGAAACCTATATTAATAAAAGTTTAGAGAGATTTCGGATGAAAGGTTGTTCACGAAGTGTAGCTCCCATTTTGAAGGGTGATAGGTTCAATTTGAACGAATTCCCGAAGAATGACTTTGAAAGGTAACAAATGAAGAAAATTCATATGCTTCCGCTATCGGAAGCCTAATGTATGCTCAGGTTTGCACAAGACCTGACATTGCATTTGTTGTGGGAATGTTGGGATGATATCAAAGTGATCTAGGTTTAGACCACTGGAGAGCTGCAAAGAAAGTAATGAGGTACCTTCAAGGAACTAAAGACTACATGCTTATGTATAGACGAACGAACAACTTGGAAGTAATTGGCTACTCAGATTTTGACTTTGCTCGATGTGTTGATTCACGCAAATCAACATCAGAATATATTTTTATGATGGCCGGTGGAGCTGTATCATGGAGGAGTGCCAAGCAGACCTTGACTGCCACTTCCACTATGGAAGTCGAGTTCGTCTCCTGTTTTGAGGCTACTTTACATGGCGTATGGCTTAAGAGTTTCATTTCTAGGCTTAGAATTATGGATTCTATCTCTAAGCCATTAAGAATGTATTGCGAAGAAAACACATCGACATTAAGTATTTAGCTATAAGGGAACATGTTAAAGAAAAGAAAGTGGTCATTAAGCACGTTAGCACTGAGTTGATGATTGCTGATCCTTTGACTAAGGACATGCCACTGTTGAAATTCAAGGATCATGTAGTGAATATGGGACTTGGTTCCATTATGTAGTTTCTCATTGTATGGACAATGTTATTTTAATGAAATTCTTAATTATTATGATGTTTTCCTCATATTTATGTGCACCTTAATTTGATTTAAGAGAATTCATCTCTATAGGACCAAGAATAAACATAGGGTTTATTCATTAAGAAATTTTTGCCACATAAATTATAATATAAATAAATACATAGTAACACATGGAAGATAATACTCGTCATTAGAGGACTTATCGTCATGATTCATGTATTTATTACTTAATACAGATTATCGATGGGTTTTAAGATGAGACATTAAATTAGAAGTATGGACCAAGTGGGAGAATGTTAGCTCCCTGTACGACCGGTTCTCACGGAAACCGTCTCATGGGATTCCTTTTCTTGTTGGGAGCTCTTGAAGTGGTCCATTATTTTTTCTATAGTTCTCTACCACGTTCGTAGGGTAGTTGGAACGTTCCCCATGATCAACTAAAGCCGTGGAACACTTGACATGTAGCCACCAATCACTTGATGGAAACTTGGCTATAAATACTTCAGTTTGGTCCCCAAACTCACTGCTCAATTCCCTTTAGTCTTACCCCATCAAATCAAAGTGAGTACAGTTTCGGAAGTGTCAAAATGGGAGAGAGAAACAGTGACAGAGTGTGAGCAAGTATCAATGGGCGGAGGTACGTTTTCTTGGGCATTAAAGTTTTTTATTCTTTTAAATGTTTATTCTGCATTATAGAATCATTATTATACTAACACTCTGACGGCTTCAATTCTAAATTGGACGGTTGGCTCGTTTAAAAGGTCTGTTGAACTTGACAAGGAATTTTTTTCATCAGCTGTCAAATACGTTATGAAATGTGAAATATGACGTGTAGGACGTCAAATTCCAGGCCTCGTGGGGGGAACTAGATGTACAATGTGTTGAATGCTTGAACTAGATGAATAATGTGTTGAATGCTTTTTTCATAATGGAATTCTTCAAGAGATCATCAAGGGGTAAGCTCCCAATGTGATTTTATAGAGGAAGTCATGCATCACGTGTATTTGTTGCAAAAGAGATGATGGGAATGACTCCTTATTAATGCCCAAGGTTGTGCATAAAGCACAAATAACGCATAGTTTTGCATATTATAATTATGATGTTTTCATTCTTCTCTTTTCAAAACACAAGTTTTTCAAAATTAATTGTACATATTTCTTATTCATCAATAGTAAATATATTATTATTTATGTAGATTATAATTAATTTTATGAAGTTTAATTTGCAATGTGTATGGAACTCTAATTTGTAATTTTGGATATTGTTGTTAATTTTTTTTTATTTACCATACCTATTTTGATAAGGAGATTAATTATCTTTCATTGCATTTATTAGCTATATGAACTAACAATTGTTGTATTAATTTATTAGCCGATTTTCTCTTCATTAACTTTGTTAATTACAAAGTCCCCAGTCTGGGTGAGGGCGGCGAGATGGACTCCTTGGGATCCATGTCATGATTAAAAGTCTAAGACGAAAGGCCGGTGAGGGAATTAACTCTGGCCCTCACACACTCGCCAAACTCTGCAAGGTGGATAGACGCATGCAAGGAATTTAGGACGATTTGAGAGATTGGTATGGTATCACCTCTCTGGAATTCTCTGTTGTACGTTGGTATCAATATACATGAATTGTAAGTATTTTTCTTACGGATCGAGAGGAAGTCATTGGTGCGATTTCGAGGGTCCTTCCTACCATAGGTCGATTGGGTTTAGTAGCTCCTCTCCTTTGCACAGAGGCTAGGTATGTCGCTTATGTGATTCTTTCCATGTCGACCCCTTTTCTTAATTTCTCTATGATAATTAGAGGGGAACGGGTCTCTAAGACAATATTTCGGGTTAGAATGTATGCATTATGGAATTTGAGGAAGGAAATTGCTGGTTTTTCCATTGGGCAACCTCAATTGGATCAAATTGTCTCTATTATTTATGGTATCCTTCTCTCACGAATGGGTATGCACCAGGAGTTTGTTCTATGACATTCGTTTTATATTTTATGCATGGGGAGTGACTTTTATTTCATGGCTTCTTGTTTGTTTTCTGGTGAGCATGAGAGGAGATTATCTGAATGATTATATGTCTGAATGGATTCTCGGTTTGTTTCTTCGGAGGCTCGGGGAGCCAGGGATTGATGATGCCGACCTTTGTCAGGACAACCATGTCATATACGGTGGAAAAATTTGGTTTTATTTGTTTTATGCTCACAATTCTGTGGATTTACTGTGTTATACCTTCAGGTGTTATTCCCAAATACAAGCTCCAGTTTTGTCACTTCGGCATCTGCACTGTGCTAGGGTTTTAGTGTTGTCATATTTGTTCTTTGTTTAATTATAGCGGCTAGTGAAGTAATAGAATGACACAACCTTCATCTGAAAGAGGCTCTAGGGTGAGAGAGAATCAGGGCCGAAATAGATGAGCGGGGCTTCGACATGGTGGCAGTCAGCCCCAGCGATGCCCTTCTCAAGGCCACGCTTATAGAGTGACCTCTGGGTTATTCATAAAGCGCAGACAGGAAATCAACCACAGATCTGCTTATTGTAGGTGGGAAGCTGACCTGAACAGACAAGAAACTCCAGAAAATTTGGATGTTGAGGAATGGTTGGAGTTAGCTCCAGACCTCCGGTCATACCGGAGGTTTCTCTTCCCAGTATAAAAAAAACTGTCTACCTATATTCTCATGAAAAGCATTATATCAAGGATTTTGTCCACTCCTGGAGTTGCTCCAACCAAGACAAACCCCGTTCTTCCATAAATTCATAAAGAATTCCATCTTATTCAGCCTCAAATTCAGCAACATAATACCCACCTTAGCCATATAGAAAAACATATTCTGTGTCTCCCTCAAACGAAATTAGTTTGGCTCAAACTCGAAATATCTTGGCTCAACCTCAAAAGATCCATCTCTTAGAGACCCTTAAGATATTAAGATATTAGTAATATGTCTAGTGATTATGTATTTCATTTTTTGTTAAGGACATTGCAGAATATGCAAATTTTGATTATATGTTCTAGATATTTAGATGGTAGACGAGACATATACTCATATATATCTAGTTCTAAATAACAATCTTCAACTATTTTGCTTTTTTTGGCTTAGAATGTATTACTAACAAATCTGGTTTTTTACTAGGCAAATTGAGAGTGACCATTTGATCATGGATGTAATCTGCTTTTTTAATAGATGAATGAAGAAAAAGGTGCTCAACTTTAAAATAACGTCTTTTTTTTTAATACCAAGAAATTAATCAATTTATTAGCCAGTTTTCTCTTTATTAACTTTGTTAAATACTAAGAGATTAATTCTGCGAATTCCACATATTGTATGGTCGAAGAAATCGCTCAATATCAGAGCTTTCTAAATACCTTTCAAACTTAAAGCTCGATGGAACTAGAAATGGAGCCAAAGCAATAGACGCTAAGCAACTTAAATCTCTTAACTTTTTGGGTTAACTATTACAGTGCAACTTCAAATCTCTTCGAGTTTTTGCGGCGGGGAGGAGGGGATTAACTGTCGCGGTGCAACTCAAGTTTATGTTATGCAACCATTTACTTACTTTGCAATTACGATGGATTGGAGTCTGATCCTGATTTGTGTTTTACTAATTTATTTCGCTTTGATTGGTTGTCATGTCCCAAAAATATTCAGGATGGATTATTGGATCAATAACGAGAAAGATTTAATACAAGTGACAAATGAAAATTGTATAAAAACCCATATTTACACTATCCTGTGATGTTAGATTCATTATCTGTACCTTTATCTAGATTGATGGAAAATAAAAATGGTTGAAATTAAAATTTTGTCTGGGGTTTTACGGAAGCATTCCGTGCATTCCGTCTGTACAGTATGTTCAACCAGGATTGAACGCTCGCCAATCCATAACAACATTCACTTTTCACTACTCGAATTTAGGACTCTTTGGACACGCGCCAGTCTTCAAGTAAATATTTTTGGAGCAAATAAATTAGAATAAGGTGAAGTTGTGAACAAGTTGTATCAATTTTCATAATAACTACCCTGTTCAAAACTAGATGACAGCTTTTTCCTGGGATATTTTTGCCTACAAGGGCTTTCCCAATTGTATAAGGTTATTTTATATTATTACAAACTGAAAAGTAAAGAGCAATGATAATTGAGAAATTAGAAGAATTTGAATAGTTAAATAACTTTTTTTAATAATTATGAAAGTCTAAAATGAAATGGATGTAGGAAGTGAAAATGGAAGCACTTAACACTGTGAAGCCAATTAAATTTTGTTAAAAACCCAATACACGGTAAGCATATTTCCAAACTACAAGCCTAGAAAGAACTCAATCAACTCTCAAAATTGTTGTTTGTATGCTATTTCCAGAAACACCACTAATCGAAAATATGAACAACTGATTGATATTGTATTTTTTTATTTACAATATTTATTTTGGAATGTATATGAACTCTTTTTCACTGCATTACTCTCGGTCATATGAACTTTTTCGCTGGCATGAAACAAACCAGTTGTATCAATTTATTAGCTAATTTTCTCTTTGTTAAATTTGTTACCATGGATTGTATTTTAATATTCCAAATAATTTTAAAAATACAAGTGTTTTAAAATTAACTTAATGTATATGTATATGTGTGAGAAGAGCTTGGGCGTAAATTACATGAAAAAGAACTTTGTCGAACCTTTTCGAACCAACTAGTGTAGTTCATTGTAGTTCATCGTGAGGACAAGCTGAAGAAACAGATATAGATTGAGCAGAGGTTAAATAGACTGAGCAGAGTTACAATAACTGACCAAGGACTCCAACGGTCATAAAAGCGATATTTTCTAGACTAGTCCATAATTATATAATAAAATTAATCTTATTATTATTAAAATTAAGGTAATATATAATTTTAATTTCTAGAGATAAGATAAATTAGGTATTGACCGAATGTTAATGTATAATCTTTAGAATATTGATATTGATATTTATTATAATTTATTAAAAAGTATATGAGTTTTTTAAGACTTAAACATTAATTGCATTAATATTAGCAAGTATTTTTTTATAAATTGTTTTAATTTTTTTTATAACAAGATTGTATGTCCAATCACTAAGATCAATTCTATAAAATAATATTTATAGTCTAGTGATATATATTTATTAAGAGTTTGTTTTTTTTCAATACCTATTAAATTTATTAGCAAATATTATATTTAAATATCTAATATTAAATTTAAAGTTAATATTTATTTTTTAAAGTTGATTTTTATGTCTATGTAAATTTTAAACTAGCACAACTACATTTACCAATACATTTACCAATGTGATTGATCAACCTTGATAGGTGTATATAAAACATATATACAACCACATTTTCCAATGTGGTTGATATATGCGAATAGCTTTATATCAACCACATTAATAATTATTATCGTTATTTAGAATTTTATACTATATAAATATTACCAAATTATTATTATATTATTATATAATATTATATTCAATATCATATAAATAACTCCTAATATATTAATTATATATAGTAGCATAATAATATATTTCTATTATATTAATTAAATATAGTATATAAATTATAAAATATAATAAAATCATATTGCATTATTTTAGGTCAGTAATATAATAATTAAATTGGATTATCATAATAATAAAATGAATATAATCAATATTATTAAAATAATAACAATAAGACCAATTATTTTATTTATGATAATTAATAACTATACAAATAATAGCAACTATATTCTTATATATTTATATGTTTATGATTATTATATTAATACTATTATAATAACATAAACTCGTAATAATATTAGTATTATTAATTATTATTATCATTAGGCTTTAGTATTTTTAATATTTATTTTAGGGTTTGTATACATTGGGTTAATTATTATCGGTATTTAGGATTATTAATAACTATATAAATATTATCAAACGGATTTAAAATATCAAACCAATTGAAGATGGAATGAAAAAATTAATTGAATTAGATCATGAGCGTAACAAAGGGGCCTGGAACCTTATAATCTTCGGTTTGAAAGAGGAGGTAGATGAGGATACTTTAGCCATAGCCCAGACAGAATTACATAATAGATTACAAATTGAAACGTGTCTCATAGAAGCAACAAGGTTGAGGAAATTAACTCAGAATAAAGGAAGATTGATCCAAATAAAAGTGATCTCTATTGATCATAAATATGACATACTTAGTAAAACTTTATAATTTTTGGTTTAAAAAAAGAGGTAGATGAGGATACTTTAGCCATAGCCCACACAGAATTACATAATAGATTACAAATTGAAACAACGTGTTTCACAGAAGCAACAAGGTTGGGGAAATTAACTGAGAATAAAGTAAGACTGATCCGAATAAAGGTGAGCTCTACTGATCATAAATATGACATACTTGGTAAAACCTAAAGTCTAAAAGGAACGACAATATTTAAAAATGAAGATTTCATTCCAGAGGATCAAGTAGAATTAAGAAAGGAGGTTAAAAAGGTAAAATAAGCTAGGAAGGAAGGAAAATGGGCAATAATGAGAAATAGAAAAGCCTTTATCCGAGATAGAAACCAAAAAGATAGTAATAAATAGCAATTCAACATGCTCCAGATTCTTTCTTGGAACTACACGGGTTTTCCATGGAACAAAGGCCCCAAGCTAAGTTGGATCTCAAATGATGCTAATATTATTTTTCTTGTTGAAACTTGGGAGCACGAAGAATCTAAGGTCCCTAACATAGATGGCTTTACCCTATGGTCTACCTGGAACAAGCGATCCTCCCATAGAGGCATTGGGGGAATAGCTTGTTACATTAAGAAGAACATCTCCCCCCATGCTAGGGTTTATAAAAATGATCCTTACAACCAATATAGTTGGATAGAGATCACTGACATTAATAATAAAAAGATCGACATGGCAATATGTTATTTCCCCCCATCAATTCTAACTTCTATAAGAAGAAGAATCTAGATAAAAATAGTCCCTATAATTGTTTAGAGAATGATATTTCTGGCCTAATGAAGGTAATATCATTTTAATAGGTAACTTTAATGCTCGAACTTCAAGCAACCAAGCTATTATTCTAAGCAATAATTTCAACCCTAATCCTCTTTGGTTAGACGAAGACCTTACTTTGGCTAGTAGGTACAAAAGGAGCTTCGAAGATCTCGGGGAGAACTGGTTTGGGTCGGAGCTAGTTAAGCTCTGTAGTGCTCAAGATCTCATAATTTGCAATGGTCTAAAGAAGTGGCCCAATTCTAGCCAGATGACCTACATCCATGGGCTTGGTAGCAATGTGGTAGACTGTTATTTTCGATATCCCTTTATTCATGCATAGAGATCCCATAGAAAATAATCCTTATAGCCAAAATAACCTAATATTTCATAGAAATAAAAACGATCTCGTTATAAATGAATTAAAAACTAATTTTCTTCCTTTATGTAGTATAGACAACATGGAAGACCTCTATCATAATTTTACTACAACCTTCTCATATTAAATTAACAAATTCTCAATTGAAGTTTCAAATAATAAAAGAAATAGCAAAACCAACCCATAGTATGACAAAGATTGTAAAAGTGTGAGGAGAGCAATTAAGGAAGTTGTTTATGAATCTCTTAAAATGGGCAAGATAAAAATATACAAAGCCCTAACTAAAAGGAAAAAGAGGCAGTACATTCGTAAAAGACAAGAGAATCTCTTAAACCTCTCTAAGGTAGCTCCTAAGAAATTTTGAAGGCAGATTCTGACTAGGAAAACTAAACATAATAATAAAATTGCTTTACACGATTGGAATTCCTATCTTAAAAATCTTTATGAATCTCCAAATGTCATGGATAAATTTGAAACCCTACTCACAACAAAAGAAGTTTTCTCATTAGATGACATTGATTTTGGGGTTAAATGCCTGGCAAATGGGAAAGCTAAAGACATTGAAGATTACCAAGCAAAAATCTTAAGAATTGGAGGTCTTGTCTTCATGCCCCACATCCACAAACTTTTCAATTAAGCAGTGAAGCTAAGTTTCCCTAAACCATGGACTGAGAGCCTCATTATCCCTGTTTTTAAAAGTGGGGGTACAAATAACCCCTCTAATTATCGGACCATTATGATCAACACTCTCTTAGCCAAGCTATATGGTATTATTTTGGAAAGGAAGTTGAGCATATGGCTTGAAAGTGAAGGTAAGCGGGCTAAAGGCCAAGCGGGTTTTAGAAGGCATCACTCAACAATAGACCACCTTGTTACGCTTAGGATTATTATGGAGGAATGTTGTAATGATAGATCTAATCGCTTTTGTTGCTTTGTGGACTTTAGAAAGACTTTCGATATGGTTCCTAGAAATAACCTTTGGAATAGATTAAAAGAGCTAAAGGTTCCTTTCGAGTTGAGAGCTGCCACTATAAGGTTATACGAGAATGTAATTGCCAAACTAAAAAACAATGAGGGGTGGTCAAAAGATATTAAATGTAATATTGGAGTTAAACAAGGTTTCCCCCTCTCCCCTACTCTATTTGGCATTTACATCGACAATCTTGAAGGTTATTTAGAGTAAGCAGGTTGTCTTGGCACGATCTTAGCTAGGATAGTCATCATCCTTCCTCTCTATGCTGATGATATTGTTTTTCTTGCAAGGTGCCCATCTGATCATGATAAGCAACTTAGGCTTCTTAAGGATTTATGTTCTACCATGGGTATGACTGTTAACACTGACAGAACAAAAGTTATGATTATCAAATCCAAGAAGGACACTTACGCTAATTTTATGTATGACAATAATAACTTGGCGGAAGTGTATTCTTACAAGTACCTAGGAGTTGATATTCATCACAAGCTCAACTAGAACTATAGCACTGAGAAAATGATTAATGGGGGGTGGAAAGCTTATTTTGGTCTTGAAAATAATTGTAAAACGACAAACCTCATAATGTGGGATAAAAAGAAGTTCCTCTTTGAAACTTTAGTCACTCCTGTTATCTTATATGGATGTGAGGTTTGGGTTGCAGCATCTCTAGAGAATCCTGGAGAAAGATTGAGCAAATCCAGAAGCATTTTATAATGAATAACTTGAAAAATAAAAGCAATACACCCTATACTATTCTCATTATAGAATGAGGTCATTCTCCTATCGAGAACCTAGCTATGACTAGGCTTCTATTATACAAGCACAAACTCAATAATATAGGAGATCATAGACTTCCTAAGATAGCTTTAAATTCTAGCCAAAACCACCTAAGGCTCAAGCAGGGGTGGTATAAAGACATGAGGGCTTGGTTAAACATTTGGGAGATCAACGAGAATGATGCATTTCAAAACATTAATAACATTAAAAATATTGTTACTTCTAAGTTCAAAGAAAAATTGTGGTGTGAGAAAGATTTAGCAGTTAAAAGAAAATTAAGTTATTATAAGAAGGTCATCAACCCCACCCTAGAAGATCAAAAGTATCTCTCTCTTTTAACTAGCTCAAAGAAGAAAATTAATATAGTGAAGATTAGAACGATCTCTCATGAGCTCCATAGTGAAAGAGGTCGTTGGGTAGTTCCTAAAACACCATGGATGGAAAGGATTTGCCATCTCTGTGAGAATAAGAACATTGAGGATGAAAACCACTTCCTCTTAGAGTGCCCCATGTACAACCACATTAGATCTGAGTTCCATAATCTTTGTCGCAATACTGACATTCCTAGCCTTTTACGATGTCAAAATTATAGTGAGCTCAATTTTTGAGTATAAGAATAAAATCTTAAATCAAACTAAATAATTTGTTTCTTTTCTTTAGGTCCGATAGACCAAAGTTTGGTCTCAATGGACGTTAACTATCATCATCATCATCATCAATAACTATATAAATATTAAGAACCAAATTATCTATATATATTATATTATATTAATATTATAATAATAATATAAACTCCTAATATATATTAATTAATAATAAGAATATCTCATAATAATATTAGATTATCATATATTTATAAAAATTATATAATAATATAAATTATTAAAAAATAAAACATTATATTGTATAATATTAATAATATGTGATTATAATATTATTATATTGATATAATAATATAATCAATATTATAATAATATATTATTAAATAATAACAATAAAGGCTAATAATTTATGATAATTAAATAATTGTACAAATAATAACACTATATTTAGATATTTATGAGTTTATTATGAATTTTATTATAATAATATAAACCATAATAATAATAATAATTATTATTATAATTATTCTTAATATTTATCTTAGGGTTTGTATATATTGGGTTTATAATATTAGTCCCTTTTGTTTATTATTACATAAGGGTTTAATGCTAAAATCTCAAGGGATTATGAACCAACGGGAATAATATTAAATAAAAAGGATTAATATTATAAACCCAAGGAACTAATAAACCCAACTCTTTAATATTATAAACCTAAGGGATCAAGAAGCACGAGGAATTAATATTACAAACACAAGAGAAACATGAATATGACCATGATTGATATTATAAACCCAAGTTAATAATAAACTCAAAGGATTAATACTAAAACCCCAAGGGATTATAAACCAAAGGAAATAATGTTAAACCCAAGGAACTAATATTATAAACTCAACATTGGTAAACCCTAATATAAATATTAGAAAGACTAAAATAAACATGGTTTATTTTCATAGTGAGAGAATTCTTGTCACAATGTGACATTCAACCATGGTTGGCCATGGTTGTCTATGATTGACAATGGTTGACCATGATCGATATTATAAACCAAAGGGAATAATAAACCCAAGGCATTGATATTATAAACCCCAAGGAATAATAGAACTAAGTGATTAATATAAAAACCCCAAGGGATTATGAACCTAAGGGAATAATATTAAACCCATGGGATTAATATTATAAACCCAACATTATTAAACCCAAATATAACCACTACAAACACTAAAATAAACATGGTTTATTTTCATGGTGAGTCAATCTTTGTCAAAATGCGACATTCAACCATGGGACTAATATTATAAAACCAACATTGGTAAACCCAAATATAAATACTACAAACACTAAAATAAGCATGGTTTATTTTGACGGTGAGACAATTTTTGTCGCAATGCGACATTCAACCATGGTTGGCGATGTTTGGCTATGATTGAAAATGGTTTACCATGATTTATATTATCAACCAAAGGGAATAATAAACCCAAGGGATTGATATTATAAACCCAAATGAATAATAAACCCAAGGGATTAATACTAAAACCTAAGGGATTATGAACCCAAGGGAATAATATTAAACACATGGGACTAATATTATAAACTTCACATCGAGTAAAGGCAAATATTAATACTACAAACACTAAAATCAACATAATTTATTTTAATAGTGAGACAATCCTTGTCACAATGTGACATTCAAACATGGTTGGCTACGATTTATATTATAAACCTAAGGGAATAAAATAACCCAAATTTTGATATTATAAACCCTAATGAATAATAAACCAAAGGGAGTAGTATTAAAACCCCAAGGGATTATGAACCCAAGGGAACAATATTAAGCCCAAGGGACTAATATTATAAACCCAATATTCGTAAACCCAAATATAAATATTACAAACACTAAAATAAACATGTTTTATTTTCATGGTGAAACAATCTTTGTCAAAATGTAACATTCAAGCATGGGACTAATATTATAAACCCAACATTGGTAAACCCAAATATAAATACTACAAACACTAAAATAAACATGGTTTATTTTGATGGTGAGACAATTCTTGTCACAATGTGACATTCAACCAGGGTTGACCATGTTTGGCTATGATTGACAATGGTTTACAATGATTAATATTATAAACCAAAGGGAATAATAAACTCAAGGGATTGATATTATAAACCCAAATGAATAATAAACCCACGAGATTATGAACCCAAGGGTTATGAACCCAAGGGAATAATATTAAACCCAAGTGACTAATATTATAAACCCAGCATTCGTAAAACCAAATATAAATATTACAATGTCTAAAATAAACATGATTTATTTTCATGGTGAGACAATCTTTGTCACAATGTGACAGTCAACCATGGTTGACGACCCAACATTGGTAAGTCAAATATAAATACTATAAACACTAAAATAAACATGGTTTATTTTGATGGTGAGACAATTCTTGTCACAATATGACATTCAACCAGGGTTGACCATGTTTGGCTATGATTGACAATGGTTTACAATGATTGATATTATAAACCAAAGGGAATAATAAACTCAAGGGATTGATATTATAAACCCAAATGAATAATAAATCCACGAGATTATGAACCCAAGTGACTAATATTATAAACCCAGCATTTGTAAAACCAAATATAAATATTACAATGTCTAAAATAAACATGATTTATTTTCATGGTGAGACAATCTTTGTCACATGTGACATTCAACCACGGTTGACGATGTTTGATATTATAAACCTTGTTGGAATAATAAACCCAAGGGATTAATACCAAAACACCAAGGGATTATGAACCCAATGGAATAATATTAAACCCAAGGGCGTAATATTATAGACCCAACAATCGTAAAACCAAATGTAAATATTACAAAGACCAAAATAAACATGATTTATTTTCATGGTGAGACAATATTTGTCAAATTGGGACATTCAACCATGGGACTAATATGGTAAATTGATGCAGGGTTACCCCCGCTTACACCCACAATATGCATGTAAAATGTATAAATACATTTGCCCCGGGAATTTAACTCACAAATGAGTCAAAATCTTCAACCTCTAATGGTTAAGGTCCGATTAATCAAATTTCCATGTGGAATGATTTATAAAAAACCCAACATAGGCTAACCCCTAGCCCATATATAATAATCGGGACTTTAGTCAACCCTCGAGCTTTCATATAAGACTTTATTAAGGCCTTAATCCTTCCTATCGGGACTTAAAACCTCTTCACAACATTTATAAAACCCTTTAACCACATATATATGTATAACCTTCCCCTCTTAACATTGGTTACATATATTTTAATACATAAAGCCTTCCATCCTTTGATAACATTGATTTATATATAAAACCTCACATATGTGCACTTAACCCATTATAACCATTTACAAAGGAGATATGTGCAAACCATACCTTTTTGTTTTATACGACTTCTGCACGTCTCTGGAGGTTTCACCTTTATCGCAATCGGGTGTCAGCTCCTCCCAAGGTCATATTAATACAGACTTTATTGCACACGATATGTGATAACCCAATATTGGACTTCAAACTTTATACGTCCGCTTCCATAATTCATCGGTTCCGCTCCATCAAAACTTTTCGTAGCACTTCGCTGATCTCTGACCACCTCCGATCGTTGATCAATGCTTTATCGTTATCGGCGCATCAACATTTCACAGTCCACCAGCTCTTGACTTATGTCTAATGTGATTGCGATTAGATCGCGACTATTGATCAGGTTCTCGATCCATTCGTCAATATCTTTTCCTGATGCAAAGTTGCTTGATAGCCCTCTGCCATTGATCTACACTTAGTAGATCCAACGGTCTACCATGAATTTGGATAGACAATAGGCATGGAGTTTAACCACCCTATAAAGTGGTTTCCATTCTCCACTTCTCTGCTACGTGTCGCGCTATGAATGGAATCAGAAAGCTAACCTTCGATACCATTTACCACCTCTTTACCGCCCAAAATACCACTTAAGGTTATAAGGCTGCCTTCCTTCATTAAAGTTCGCTGATGCGATATTTCAACGCTACCTCATGCAACATGATTTGGACCGTTGATCTATAAGATCCAACTGTTGCTATGTACTAACACTTCACTTCTCTGTTCATCCCTTGTTTTATATTTTACGTTATCTCTTCAATGTTTTCTCTACGATTCGGGGTTTTCTTCAGGTTTCTTCAAAGGGTTCCACTGCTCAACTTCCTTCGAGCTTTACTCTTTTGCGAATTCTCACTTCGCTACCTGTCCCCAGAGCTTCACTCTGATATTCAACTAGATTCAATGATCCATTTATGACTCCTCTGAATCATTTTGTTCCTCTGTGTATCTTTCAAACGTCTGCCTGCAACCTTGTTACAAATCCTACGAATTCACATGTAATTCATAAATAAAACACTAGTTTCACACACTTACAGAGTTAGGAATAAACCTTAGTATATATAGGTATAAACAAATGATTACATTCGAGACTCTCTATCTCTCACAGGTTCGATCTTCAATATTAGTGGCCTCTCCCTCCTCTTTTACTTTACTCTTAGGTTTACATTTATACCAAAAAATGTTGTTTTGAACTAATTCTGGTTCAAATCCTAAATCTTCTTAACTGACTCCTAAATCCTCTATGTTCACTTCTAACTTCATTTAATTCCTAAGAACTCTCTCTAGTTCCTCGAATCATGAAACTACTTTAAGAGTTATATTTGACTTTTAACTCTTTTGTCTTTATTGACCACTCATGTTTTCCTTTATTCGAGAGCATTTACAAACAACCTCACATTATCTAATTAATGCTCATCCTACTCACTCAAAAGCCTAAATGTTACATTAATTCATCACTTAGGAATCTAACTTCCTTAAAACACTTGACGCCATATGTCTACTAAATACAATGATTTTCTCTTGGGTTGAAAGCTCCTGCATCGTAAACCCAAATATAAATATTACGAACACTAAAATAAACATGGTTTATTTTCATGGTGAGACAATCTTTGTCAAAATGCGATATTCAACCATGGGATTAATATTATAAATCCAAATTTGGTAAACCCAAATATAGATACTACAAACACTAAAATAAACATGATTTATTTTAATGGTGAGATAATCCTTGTCACAATGCGAGATTCAACCATGGTTAACCATGATTGATATGATAAACCTAAGGGAATAATAAACCCAAAGGATTGATATTGTAAACCCAAAGGAATAATAAAACTAAGGGATTAATACTAAAACACCAATGGATTATGAACCAAAGGGAATAATATTAAACCCATGGGACTAATATTATAAATCCAATATTGATAAACCCAAATATAAATACTACAAACACTAAAATAAACATGGTTTATTTTGATGGTGAGACAATCCTTGTCACAATGCAACATTCAAACATGGTTGGCAATGATTGACAATGGTTGACCATGATTGATATTATAAACCTAAGGGAATAGTAAACCCAACTTATTTACATTATAAACCCAAATGGATAATAAACCCAAGGGATTAATACTAAAATCCCAAGGGAATAATATTAAGCCCAAGGGATTAATAATAAAACCCCAAGGGATTATGAACTCAAGGGAATAATATTAAGCCCAAGGGACTAATACTATAAACCCAACATTTTGAAACCCAAATATAAATATTACAAATATTGAAATAGAAATGATTAATCCATGGTGAGACAATCCTTGTGACATTGTGACATTCAACCATGGTTGACCATGATTGATAACATAAACATGAGGTAATAATAAACCCAAGGGATTGATATTATAAACCCAAATGAATAATAACGCTGTTTGGTCAATTTATTATAAATTTCTCTACATAAATTATCAATCCGGGTATCGTAAAATGATGAAGTGTAATGTAATGTTTGTGCTAGCTAACCCTTTTTACTTCATTGTTTTTATGTTTTATGTTGGTTTGGGGGTTTTTGGTCTTTTAATTCCTAGTGATTTACAATGTAAATTATCAAAACTAAATCTAACTTTCTTAAAGACTGCTCAAAATCTAAAAATGAAAACAGAGCTAAGAAGGATATGGAAACAAATCTAAGAAAGAAATGAAAACAAAGTTTCTATTCTTGTTTTACCATTATTTCCAAATCAGGAATTAAAATTGAAAGTGAAATTTGCAATTGATGTCTAACTAATTACAGATATAAAACTAAATGAAATACTTGGTTACTCTGCCACTCAATTTTGGGAGAAAGTCTCATTGGGATGACATTTAAGTAAATCTATACTTCATTAATATAAGAGAAAGAAAATACAAAGATGTAAAAATAGCTCATTGCATAGATGAAATATCCAACCACTTAGTTAAGGATGAATTATCAACTTGAAGGGTTTTCCATAAATATTCATTAACACGATGAGTTAGTATTTTAAACTAAAAATGAAATGGCAAAGACAGTAAATGACACTGATAAGTTTAAATGAGAATTTAAACTAGAAAAACAGTGAATGAAGTAAACTATCCAACAATGTATCCTTATCATTCTTCAATCCTAATCTCATCCTAAAACAATGTTAGTTTTTATTTGAAGAAACAAGAGTACACTATTGAGTTCTATTTTCTAAACTACTAATAAGAATTAAAAAGAAATCAAGCTAATGGAAACCGCTCTAAATTATAAACACTGTTAGTAAGAAAATGATAGAAATTGCATTATAAACAATGTTAGTAAGAAAATGATTATAAACACTGTTTTAGAAAGAAAATGATGAATTTAGAGTTAAAAAGAAGAAGAAAAATAAATAAAATGAAACCTTCTTCAGTGCATGGGCCCTCTGCAACTGATTAGGCTACGTTTTCTCAATCATCTCCAAGACAAATCTTTCAGATGTTCATAAAAACATGCAGTTTTCTCATATTAAAACACGGACACAAAAAACCCAAACATTACAGAGTGTAGAACTTCAATTTCACATTAAAACAATTACTAACTTCGGTCCCTTCAATCCTACTCTCATCCTAAAACAATGTTAGTTTTTATTTGAAGAAACAAGAGTACACTATTGAGTTCTATTTTCTAAACTACTAATAAGAATTAAAAAGAAATCAAGCTAATGGAAATCGCTCTAAATTATAAACACTGTTAGTAAGAAAATGATAGAAATTGCATTATAAACAATGTTAGTAAGAAAATGATTATAAACACTGTTTTAGAAAGAAAATGATGAATTTAGAGTTAAAAAGAAGAAGAAAAATAAATAAAATGAAACCTTCTTCAGTGCATGGGCCCTCTGCAACTGATTAGGCTACGTTTGCTCAATCAACTCCAAGACAAATCTTTCAGATGTTCATAAAAACATGCGGTTTTCTCATATTAAAACACGGACACAAAAAACCCAAACATTACAGAGTGTAGAACTTCAATTTCACATTAAAACAATTACTAACTTCGGTCCCTTACATAGGTATTTATAAGAAAAAGCATATCACTGTTTGTGGAGAAAATCGTGCTACAGCCAAACACATATAAAACAGATATGCAAAATTTCTTCCTCGGTTGCTGGAGAAATAAATCCAAGACATGGTGGCTGTTGGATTCGTTTGTACAGGGCGCTGTTGGAGTCCGTAGGTATAGGTAGTTGCTCTGGATAACTCTTCCCATCACTATGACACACATTAATTAACCACGACACAGAGTCCTATTACCCTTAGTCTCTGTGTTTGACTTATCCATTGACCGTAGTCTTATGCCATCTTCTTTTTCAACCTGCGTTGAATGAATAGGACAGGGTCCATGTCATGATGATTTCAAGGCTGCCCGTGTAGCTAGTTTCTCCTTCTGACACATGGAACTTGTTAGAGCATGGAGGTAGCTACGGAACAGCTGGTTAGTTGCAGAATAGGCTGTGTTCCATAACTAATATACAAAAATTTATTCAAACAACAAAACATAAAAAGCATAACATGTAAATCACTAAATGTCCTCCTCAAGACAATATATACTAGTTATTAGTGATGAGAATGCATATTTCTTATGGAAAAACAAAGAAAATGAATGAGAAGAGTTCCTAGGGAAAGAGTAATTTTGAGGCTGAACAAAACCCAAGGCATTAATACTAAAACCCCAAGGGATTATAAACCCAAGGGTATAGTATTAAACCCAAGGGACTAATATTATAAACCCAACATTTATAAACCGAAATATAAATATTACAAACACTAAAATAAACATCATTTATTTTCATGGTGAGACAATCCTTGTGACAATGTGACATTCAAGCATAGTTGACCATGGTTGGCTATAATTGACAACGGTTTACCATGATCGATACTATAAACTTAAGGGATCTATATTAAACCCTATGATTAAAATTATAATCTATATCAATAATATTATACTCTAGGAATATGAACCCTTATATTAATAAACCCATAAGAATGATACTATAAACCCAAGGGATCGGTAAACCCAAGAGATTAGTATTATAAACTTAGGGGATTAATAGTATAAGCCATAATATTAAAAATTATAAATCCAAGATATTAATATTAAACTTAAAATAAATCCACGAGATTGATATTAGTATTAAACCGGAGAAATTAATATTCTAAACCAAGGGATTCATAAACCCAAGGAGTTTGTATTATATGCCCAAGAGATTTAAGTTAAGCCCTAAGATTAATATTATAAACCTTATGAATAATAGTATACCCTAGGAATATGAAACCTTAAATTAATAAACCCAAAGGATTGATATCATAAATGCAAGGGACTAATAAACCCACGGGATTACAAACATGTAGGAATAATATTAAACATAAGGAATTAATATTATAAACCCAAGAAATTTAAATATTATAAAACTTAGGATTAACATTATAAACCTATCTCATTAATAAACCCAAGCGATTAATATTAAAAACCCAAGGGAATAACATTAAACCTTAGGATTAATAGGGATTAATCATCCATGAATTAATGTTAAACCTAAGGATTAATATTAAATCCTTTCTCATAATGGGACGTTGGACCATGGTTGAACATGATTGATTTTCATATTGAGACAATATTTGTTGTAATGTGATGTTGGACCATGGTAGACCATTAATAAAACCACATATACAACCATTGTTAAATGTGGTTGAAAATGGTTGACCATGCTTGATTTTCATATTGAGACAATATTTCTCAAATCTTGTGATGTTGGAACATGGATATGAATTGCCATGGTTGATGATAGTTGAAAATCGTTTATTTTCATATTGATACAATCTTTGTCATAATGCGACGTTGGACAAAGAGACTTATCTGATTAATAAACCCGAGCGATTAATATCAAAAACCCAAAAGAATAACATTAAACCTTATGATTAATATTAAATCCTAAGAACATAAACCCTAATATTAATAAACCTAAGGGTTTAATATTATAAACAAATGGGGATTATAAAATAAAGAGATTAATATTAAACCCTAACATAAATGTTTTAAACCATAGGTTTAATATTAAACCCTAGGAATACAAACCCTGTGATTAATGTTAAAACCCTAGGATGAATATTATAAACCAAAGCGATTACCAAAAGCATTGGACTAATATTAAAAAACTGAGGGATTATAAACTGAAGGGAATAACATTAAACCCAATGATTAATATTAAATCTTAGGAATATAAACCCTAAGATTAATATTATAAACCCAAGGAATTTATATTATATAACCAATAGATTATAAACCTAAGGTATCTATATTAAACCTTAGGATTAATATTATAAACCCTATAAATAATATTAGGGATCTAAAGGTGTTCATGTAGACATAGATTCTAGCATAAAACCCTAGGATGAATATTATAAACCAAAGTGATTACCAAAAGCATTGGACTAAAATTAAAAACCTGAGGGATTATAAACTGAAGGGAATAACATTAAACCCAATGATTAATATCAAATCTTAGGAATATAAACCCTAAGATTAATATTATAAACCCAAGGAATTTATATTATATAACCAATAGATTATAAACCTAAGGTATCTATATTAAACCTTAGGATTAATATTATAAACCCTATAAATAATATTAGGGATCTAAAGATGTTCATGTAGACATAGATTCTAGCATAGGAGGTTTAGAAACCTTGTCTCATTTGCTATGAAAGGAAAACAAATTTTCCAAGATTGTTTCCAACGTCTTGTAGAGTTTTTGGATCCCAATAATCGTATGGCAAGGATAACATGTGGATCCAAATGGGAGCCCAAGAGAAATCTTCTTTATCCTGATTAAACCTGGCTATCCATTATCGCATGTAAAGACCAACTGAATTGAAGAAGTAGGGATCACCTTCAGTGACCTCTTTTAGGTATGCTTGGTTAGTGAAGAACATCGTGGAGAATAGCTTGGACTCGAGATTGATGTCATAGTTTGCATTAGGTTTCCAACTCTGTGCAATCCAGTGCAGGAGGGCCTTTTGATTGGGCTAGATCCCAATGAAGCTTTAGATTAGGGTGTTGTCTTGCATGAACTAGATATTGTTGTTAAGTATTTTTCGGGGGAACATGGATTCGCGGTATCTCCAATGATTTCGTGAGGCATGTGCTAGTATTTCCTCCGCAGAGGTTGCAAATTGTTTTGGCTCTACGTAGGTCGATGAAACCACAGGGATTGCATCTGTTGATTTAGAGTTTTGCAGATCAACTTTTGCAAAGTTTGGTAGGCTCGAAGAGAGTCTAGGGTCGGTTGCATTATGCTAGTCAAGATGCCAAGGGAGGATGGAGGGA